>CM054181.1:6410000-6555000 GCA_028829895.1 Sinotaia quadrata | reverse complement strand
CAGTTTTAAACCTGTTTGCAAGTAGATATAATGACTGCATTCAATTATAGTCAGTTTTAAACCTGTTTGCAAGTAGATATAATGACTGCATTCAATTATAGTCAGTTTTAAACCTGTTTGCAAGTAGATATAATGACTGCATTCAACTATAGTCACTTTTAAACCTGTTTGCAAGTAGATATAATGACTGCATTCAACTATAGTCAGTTTTAAACCTGTTTGCAAGTAGATATAATGACTGCATTCAATTATAGTCAGTTTTAAACCTGTTTGCAAGTAGATATAATGACTGCATTCAATTATAGTCAGTTTTAAACCTGTTTGCAAGTAGATATAATGACTGCATTCAACTATAGTCACTTTTAAACCTGTTTGCAAGTAGATATAATGACTGCATTCAACTATATTCAGTTTTAAACCTGTTTGCAAGTAGATATAATGACTGCATTCAATTATAGTCAGTTTTAAACCTGTTTGCAAGTAGATATAATGACTGCATTCAACTATAGTCACTTTTAAACCTGTTTGCAAGTAGATATAATGACTGCATTCAATTATAGTCAGTTTTAAACCTGTTTGCAAGTAGATATAATGACTGCATTCAATTATAGTCAGTTTTAAACCTGTTTGCAAGTAGATATAATGACTGCATTCAATTATAGTCAGTTTTAAACCTGTTTGCAAGTAGATATAATGACTGCATTCAATTATAGTCAGTTTTAAACTTGTTTGCAAGTAGATATAATGACTGCATTCAACTATAGTCAGTTTTAAACCTGTTTGCAGGTAGATATAATGACTGCATTCAACTATAGTCAACTATAAACGTACGTATTGAGACATAACTATGCCTTCCCATGTAAAATGCAGCGTGTCACTGTTTAGATATATATATATATATATATATATAGATAGATAGATAGATAGATAGATAGACAGACAGACAGACAGACAGATAGATAGATAGATAGATAGATAGATAGATAGATTACATTATTACAAATGCAAATACGTATAGGCTTACATATTGAATATTTAGAAAAACACATTATATTGTATATATATATATATATACATACACACTACACATTTATAAAATAGAGTCCCTCAAAACACTCTTACCTTTTACACAGATCTGTTTCAAAGTCCAATAGCTTGACGTATTTAACGTGTACAGTTGTGCGGTGGACAAAGCGTGACTTAGGACGAAAAGGTCTTGATCCTGAGGCTGTATATATAGGCCACCCCATTTCCTAAATTAGATTCCACACGTAGTTAGTGTCGTGCTGGATCAAGTATAAAAATACTTGTCTTGTTTTGCCCATCCCTTATGACGCCACGTGCTCTAGTAAATAACATTGGTAAGCATCAGATACTTTGTGCATGTGCTCGTGCGTGTGTTCGTTTGTATATGTGTGTATGCGTCGTTATTTTTGCCTGTTTTTCCTGTCAATAACTCTATGTGTGTATGCGTCGTTATTTTTGCCTGTTTTTCCTGTCAATAACTCTATGTGTGTATGCGTCGTTATTTTTGCCTGTTTTTCTTGTCAATAACTCTATGTGTGTATGCGTCGTTATTTTTGCCTGTTTTTCTTGTCAATAACTCTATTGTTGCCGAAATTGAAACATATCATAGAATCAATACAACGAAACATGGGATAAATTTGCATTTATTGTGGATTATATATTAAATATATTAGTGTAAATGAAATATGAAAATAAATAATCCCCATACACATGAAAAAGGTCATGTTTTTATTTTATGAAGAAATAAATTACATGAAGTGATGCTTAGGGCTTTATAAACATACACGTGATATGGGCTGATTTAGAGGTGAAATAAATGATATTGATTGATGCTTAGGGCTTTATAAACATACATGTGATATGGGCTGATTTACAGGTGCTTAAAAACACCCTACACGAACCACTTCGTCAGAAGTCCGACGTTTGGAGTTCGTTCGGAGAGGCAGAGATAATAATTATCAGGCAGATTATAGGATATTGACATTTTACTTAGACTCAGATCTAGTTGTGGCTGTTAGATTTTTTTCCTGGCAAGAGACTAGGACGGTATCATGCCACTTCCAAAAGGTACCGGTCATGGCAACTACTTGTGTTTCTATGGCAACTGTAGAAATGATTTTTTTGAAGTTATCGTCCTAATATGTCCCATAATTACCGATATAATTAATTTTCTTGTATATGAAGATTTATTAGATTTAAATTTCCTCCGCCCGCCCCCATTCTCCTACACACACTCCCTTTAAGACCACTATTCTGACTGTCACTAGTTACATTGGCTTACGTTTTGTTTCAATGTTTTATGTTTGAGATACTTTAAATTTTCACTTGTCATTTCTGACAAGTTTAGCATATCTAGTTAATTAGAAAAACGAATAAACAAAATCATAGGAAAAATAGTAGATTCTGTTTTTTTTATTTTTTGTAATAACTGCACTTATCTTTCAATATGTATTACCACACCTTTACGTTGTTAAGTGCCTGGTTTGCAGCGAAGACTTAATGACATGAACTATTTTAGTATAATTGTTTGGGGGCTTTTGGGTACTCGTAGCGATTGTTCCAATGAGTGTAAGCATAATGTTTATGTGACCATCCTTCTAATCTGTTGTTTTTCAACTATTTTCTGGTGTGATTGCTGAATGTGATTAGGTACTAATTTGGTTTTTTTCCAACCCGCTTCCTGGTGTGATTACTGTGTGTGACTTCGGACAGGAAAGTCATATTGCCAGTGCCATGATGTAATAGGATGCGTCAAGGACGCTTGTGTTTACGACATTGATTCATTTAGAAGTACACCAGAAGTGACGTGCTAGTACATCAAGAGTTGCGTTCACTCCAATACGTCACGCCTATTACTGGAGTCGCAGCCATTCCACTAAAATACGTCACGCCTGCTATTGGAGTGGCACTCGTTCCAACAAAATGCGTCACCTGGACTAGAGCTGCATTCATCCCACAACAATTCGGCACCTTGTACTAAAGTTACGATCGTTCCACCAAAATACGTCACACTGGTACTGAAGTTACGATCGTTCCACCAAAATACGTCACACTGATACTAATGCTGCAGACGTTCCACCAAAATACGTCACACTAATACTGAAGTTACGATCGTTCCACCAAAATATGTCACACTGATACTAATGCTGCGAACTTTCCACCAAAATACGTCACACTAATACTGAAGTTACGATCGTTCCACCAAAATATGTCACACTGATACTAATGCTGCGAACGTTCCACCAAAATACGTCACACTAATACTGAAGTTACGATCGTTCCACCAAAATATGTCACACTGATACTAATGCTGCGAACGTTCCACCAAAATACGTCACACTAATACTGAAGTTACGATCGTTCCACCAAAATATGTCACACTGATACTAATGCTGCGAACGTTCCACCAAAATACGTCACACTAATACTGAAGTTACGATCGTTCCACCAAAATACGTCACACTAATACTGAAGTTACGATCGTTCCACCAAAATATGTCACACTGATACTAATGCTGCGAACGTTCCACCAAAATACGTCACACTAATACTGAAGCTGCGATCGTTCCACCAGTCCCTTTGACACGGGGGCGTACTATGAAGTGTAAGCGAACATTTAATACTGAGAAATTAGTTAATACAAATGTGGCCTAGCAGTCAGTGGATAATTGTATTGATTTATGTCACTGAATACAAGGAACCTGCCAGTCAGTGGATAATTGTATTGATTTATGTCACTGAATACAAGGAACCTGCCAATCAGTGGATAATTGTATTGATTTATGTCACTGAATACACCTGGAGCCTGGCAGTCAGTGGATAATTGTGTTGATTACCAAAATGTCACTGAATGCACTCGGAGCCGAGAAGTCAGTCAATGATAATTATTCTGATACCAAAATGTCACTGAATATTTTTGGAGTTCAGCTAGCAGTGACTTTATTAACAATCATTTAATGTTGATACTACTAGCGGGAAGTTCCTGGTGATTACTAGTGAGAGTTCCTGGTGATTAGCTATCACTGAACGTTGATACTACTAGTGAGAGTTCCTGGTGATTAGCTATCACTGAACGTTGATACTACTAGTGAGAGTTCCTGGTGATTAGCTATCACTGAACGTTGATACTACTAGTGGAAATTCCTGGTGATTACTAGTGAGAGTTCCTGGTGATAAGCCATTAGTAAATATGCTGGTATTGAAATTGAAATGTTAATGAAATACGCCCGGTGTTATGCTATCTGTGAAATTGTTCACACGAAATGTTCCCGGTACTATGCCATCAGCGAAATTGCTCACACTAAAATAACAACCCAGTGAACATGCCTGGTAATGAGTTATCTGTGAGTATGTTGAGATGTCATTAACGATTCATAATGCATCATTGTGAGAATAAAATAAAACGTTAACACGTAACGTTTGTGGTGGTGGAGGTAAGTGTGCTGATTCTGCATATTATCATTATATTATGTAATAGAGAAAACGATTATTGCCTCATATATAACTGTATGCACTATTGGTTTTTAATAATGAGAGAGAGGGGATATGTTTTTGCCCATTATTTGGTGCCTCAAATAAAAATTATGTCATATTCTCGACAGCCTAGTAACTGGTTTATCTAAATGGCCGGCCGGTTAAACACACATAGATCTGAAAACATTTCATTATACTTGTATTTATCTACTCATACTCCTGGCATTCAAATCTCTTTTAATTTTAATGAATGCCAAATATTAAAATAAATTTATCTCTCTTTCAGTTAATGAATGCCAAATATTAAAATAAATTTATCTCTCTTTCAGTTAATGAATGCCAAATATTAAAATAAATTTATCTCTCTTTCAGTTAATGAATGCCAAATAATAAAACAAATCTCTCTTTCAATGAACGAATGCCTAAAATACAACTGTATCACTCTTTCAATTAATGACTGTCAGAAATTGAAATTTATTTGCCAAATAATGAATGCCAAAATTAGAAATTAGATCACAAAGTATTCCAAAATTCCCATCCCTTCAATGGAGCAGATCTGAAATGAGGCGCCTGAACAAAATACTAAATATAGACCCCTAATGTGTGCGCTGATAAACTGCTAAATATATAGATCCGTATCGTGATGCCCTATTAAAAAGTACTCAATAGAGATCCGTATCGTAATGCCCTATTAAAAAGTACTCAATATAGATCCGCAACGTGACACACTGACAAAATACTAAATACTCAAGTCGTCGCTCAGCCAATCAGGTGAAAGAAGTGTAAGAACTCTCCCTAATATCGCAGTAGGACAAAAAGGGGATATTTTTAATACATATAATATAATTCAAAATTGCTGGATTATAAGGCTTCATGACGTCAGAGTAACGTCACAGTACATAACTTTCACACGCGTAGAATGAATGGCTAAAGTAAGTTTTATGTACTTGATAGCCTCTCGAATATATATCTACAAGTAATACAGGCTTATGGGTAATACAAGAGATAGATAGGTCAATCAAAAGACCGATGAATTAATGGATGGAGACAGTTTATCTGGGGTGCAGCATAGTATTTATATTTTTTAGAGTGATACGTAAATGAGATATAAAGATAGTGTCATATAAATGAGATAGATATAAAGATAGTATGACATAAATGAGATAGATATAAAGATAATATGACATTAAATGAGATAGATATAAAGATAGTATGACATAAATGAGATAGATATAAAGATAATATGACATTAAATGAGATAGATATAAAGATAGTATGACATAAATGAGATAGATATAAAGATAATATGACATTAAATGAGATAGATATAAAGATAGTATGACATAAATGAGATAGATATAAAGATAATATGACATTAAATGAGATAGATATAAAGATAGTATGACATAAATGAGATAGATATAAAGATTGTCACATAACTGAGCTAGATATAAAGATAGTATGACATAAATGAGATATAAAGATAATGTCACTTAAATGAGATAGATATAAAGAGAGTGTCAAGTAAATGAAATATATAGATATGCAGTGTCACGTAAATGAAATATATAGATATGCATCCCAAAGTCAAGTAACATTAATTTTTCACTTTGTCCCTTGTGTAAGGGCCTATCTTATCGTCACTGAAAAAAGCAGTGCCACACATAAATTACGCAATACACTAATTTCTCTCTCTCACACATACGCACACACACACACACACACACACACACACACACACACACACACACACACACACACACACATTTATAAACAGATCTAGTGCATGTGATCATAACTCGTGTTCATTTCCTGAGTTCTGATCGCAAAATCTTCTAGTGTCTCTACAGAGAGTAGTAACCGATTGGTGTACTCTGTGCACGTCATGACATCGACACTTAAGTGCCATTCTGTGACAATGTTTTTACTTCATCCTAATTTGTGTGGACGAGGTGCTACGACATGCGCCATGATCATCTGCAAACAAGCGATTAAAAGTGTCAGGGTGGAATTCAATGAGCCGTGATGTAAATCTGCTGTCTGGCGGAACGACCGTTTAACAGCCGGCAATCGGGTAAATCAAGATAAAAGTCACGTTATTCGGGGTTTACTCAGTTACCCCAGACAGTGGATTTCCGGGTATGTTGATTACCCGTCGCGACAGGAACAAGTCGCATGAAGTCATAAGCAACCAACGCACGGGGCATGTCAGGCAGTCACTAAACAACGCAAAACAATAACATTTTAAAAATTGCTCTTGGCCAACCAAAGCAATTACTTTTCCTCATCACGTATTTAAATAATTAAAACACGTGGAGAAAAACAGGAACAAATCTTCCAAAGACATCAATGAAGGAAAGAGAACTGATTAGTGATAAGTAAGAGGTATGAGAGGATGGGATCACTGCCTCAAAAGGTTGGCAGAACTGACCAGACACACCAAATGGCAACAGAAACTCGGTAGTATAAAATACATAGTAAAACCGCTTTAGTCATTGACTGCAGTACGAAAACATTACATCATTGCTATCCAATTTTTTTTCACACCACAGGTCATTGACTGCAGTACGAAAACATTACATCATTGCTATCCAAACTTTTTTCACACCACAGGTCATTGACTGCAGTATGAAAACATTACATCATTGCTATTCAAATTTTTTTCACACCACAGGCCATTGAAAAAAATGTTTTCATCAAGCTGGGGGACGCACCAAGAGACATGAGCACCGTGAGAACTCTGGCTAAGTGGAAAGCGTGCCGAAAACTCAAAGTTCTTTGCAAGGGGGTCTGGAGCAAAGCCCCAACCATGAATCTGTTTTGGATCCTTTGGAATAAAAAGGAACACTCTGTCAATGCAAATATAATGTGTAAAATGGTTTTAGACAAAACGTGAGTACTGGCGAGGCACTTCAAATCGGCCCATGGACCTCGCAGATTGGATAGCACTGGGTTACATGTATAATATTTTACGTTTTAATTTGAGGGCGAAATAGCGGGTTATAATAATACATTTTACGTTTTGATTGGAGGGCAAAATATCATGTTATAATAATAAATTTTACGTTTTGAGTGGAGGGCGAAATATGTGTTATAATAATACATTTTACGTTTTGATTGGAGGGCGAAATATGTTAAATTAATACATTTACGTTTTGATTGGAGGGCGAAATATGTTAAATTAATACATTTACGTTCTGATGGAGGGCGAAATATAATGTGTAAAGATGATACATTTACGTTCTGATGGAGGGCGAAATGTCATGTGTAAAGATGATACATTTACGTTCTGATGGAGGGCGAAATGTCATGTGTAAAGATGATACATTTACGTTCTGATGGAGGGCGAAATGTCATGTGTAAAGATAATACACTTACGAATAACACAAGATGACGACTGAACATGTCTGCCTGCTAAGAAACGATAGCTTGCCTGACGGACGAGATACTGCTATAAAGCCTCTTGAATTTTTATCTTGTAGATTTGTTTTTAATTTTTCCCGCAATAACAAATATGCATTGCAAACGTAAAATCCCAAATCATTAAAAATAAATAAGCCGTTTGAATTTTAAGTTTAGAGTGATTTGTTTGGAAATTTTTCTGCAATAACAAACATTAAAAACGTTAAATCCCCAGTAGGTAAAATGTCAAAAAAACTTATAAGATTTAATGGATCTTCTTTTCAAAACAAAAAGCCTCTCGACTTTTGAATTTGCAATGATTTGAACGCTTTATAATGTAGTTATTATTTTAAGAGAGAAGTAGTTTATACTTTGGCGACGAAAAAAACGGTATAAAAAACTGTCAAACTGACAAAATATTTATGTAGAAAATAATGACGAGAATTCCATCGCCGTCCCAGGGGTCGATAGAATAGGAAACTACATACAAACATAAATAATAATTTTCAATCACACATACACACACCCACACACAAACTACACAGAGAGAGAGACACACACACAGGAACATCAACCTTTAAAACAAGATTATTTTTGTATACCAGCAAAACAGGAGTCATCCAATAACTTAGCATCTGATAAAATACACTTCAAAGAATGCAAATACACATTTTTAATTTCTAAAACACTACATACTTGAATATCAAAGCAGCTCAGTACGACACAAAAAAAAACAAACAAACAGGACAGCAATATGCAAGTTAATGATCAAGAATGACAACTTACATCACAACCAATTTTAACTACCTGTCATTCAATTTATGAGTTTACAAACATTAAAACATAATAATAATAATATTTTTTTAAAGTAAAAACAAAACAAGTCAAAATGACTTCTTATTCATGAAAGGAGTCATACCCGGACAAATACAGCGCCCGATGCCCACACAGAGACTGATCCTGCATGCTCACAAGGTACCAAGCAAGATATGTGGAAACATACAGAAAGCTAAGCATGCAGCTAGAAAGTATATATAATACAATTATTATTTAGTGCAGTAAAAGTACTATTTAATCTTAGTTCTTGCTTTAATGTTTCATACTTTATGGGTCATTAGGCAGCTTCTAGCCTCAGACATGTTAGCATTTCCGACATGTTTATATCTCAGTAGATTTTCCTATAAAACAATTATATACAGGACATAACTCAACAGATCTATAATGGAAAAAGAAAAAAATAAATAAAAATTAACAATAAAAAGGTCAGCTTTCACAATCAAAGGTTAAAAATGTTTGTTTCCTTTGGAAACTAAGTTAGATGTATGACCTTGATATGAGAGTGCTAAAGTTCAAAAAGAATTCTGCTTCTCAAAGAATACCTGTCAGGAAAAACAATAACAATTTTTCAAATTTAAAAAAAAAAGACTCCTTCCCCCTAAAATAAATAAATGATTCTTTTTAAAATCACAAAAAGAAAAAACAAAATCATGAATGAATCTAATGTACAGCCTTTTGACTGAGTAAACAGTTTAGGAATGGCTCACACTAAACTGGACATCAGGTTTTGATTTTTATCACGTACAAATAAATGATACAGGATAACGAATATCCAATGTTATTTTGCACACATACAATTACAAATGTTTGAATACAAGTTTAAATGTACATACAATTAAAAAATACACAAAAGACATAATAAAATTATATGATGCTGATGAAAAATGTGGCTGTTCTTTAACTGTGTAAATCAGTTGTATCTAGCTTAACACGGCTGGTTACTATACATATATTTACTCCCCCCCCCTCCCCGACTTAAGAGAGACAGATCTTTCAGTAAAATTATACAAATTAAGAAATTCGCCATAAACATTAAATCAAGAAAAACTACTTATTTCTGCACAATAATTACGTAGGAAAAATATCAAAATTGTAGTGATATTCTCAAAACTGAGAATGTAAATATCTAAGCCAGAATCTTTAAAAACAAAATTTCTTGTAAAATACTTGTCTGAAAACTAAAATAAAACGAAGACATCTCTACTGTCAGACAGTGAGGAACAACAACAAAAACCAATATGGAATTTATTTCCATGTAAACACCTATTTAACTCAAACAACAATAAGTGATTTTTTTACAGTTCCATCTTGACAAATAATCATCTATCTTTGGGGAGCCTGTGTTTCTGATTGTTTTCGATCGACACGATTACTTTCATGTAATGTATCTCTAGGGAAGCTAAAGAAAGTGTTCTTGATTGTTACGGATTGACAAGACTCAATCTTTTCATGTAGCACCGAGGAAGATGAAAATCTGGTGTTGTGCATTATTTCACACTGGTGACAATCTTTCTGGAACTCAGCTGCTGAGGTTTATTTGTGTGCTATTCATCTTAAATATATTTCTAAGTTGCCAAGAATAATGACAATTGGTTTAGGGCAGGCTAATCTCTGAAATGAAGTCTTCTTTAAATATATTTCTAAGTTGCCAAAAATAATGACAATTGGTTTAGGCTAATCTCTGAAATGAAGTCTTCTTTAAATATATTCTTAAAACCAGAAATCTCAATTCAAAAAGATTTCAAGTTCAAACGTTTATAAATGAAGTGTAATGTGAGACAAGTAAGCTTGTATTTCAAGCAAAAAGCAGGCAAAGTAAAACACACCCATTTGTATGTATTTAATCTAAAGAAAATTTAGTGGTTAAAATAAAGTTTTCAAGTCTCTAAGTAATAAACTGATACAAAGCACATAAATTGCTATGTACATCTGTACAAATAAAAACGTTCCCTGAAATAAATTAGTTATCAATAAGACCTTGTACATAAATGGTTCAATAATAATAATGACATTTGTCAGCCATTACAAATGACTGCACCTATATAATCAGATGCAAGTTTTTTTTAATCCTTTCAATAGTTTCTGTAAAGTACACTTCCACTGATATTATAGACATCTCAAGCCTTTTATGTTAAAAGAATAAAAGTTGTTATCTGGTAACACTCAAGATTTTAAAGGATCCTCTTAGACAATTTTGAGACTGTTGTCCAGTTGTGTTTGCTTTTAAGGATCACTGCAACTTTAACTTAAATTCTTTTATTCAAAGCAGAGAAACAGCATTGTTTAGAGTTAATATTTCTACTGATGGTCATTTTAGACTGATATCAATGAATTGTTCCTGTACAATGGACAGATATGTATTTACACCACTCGATGAAACTGAACAATTTATTTCACTGTTCATACAGCTTTTCATCACAAAACCCATGGCCATGTAATAAGTACTCTGGCCTAAAAATTGTTGAACATATCAATTCAATATCAATTCAAAGTGTATTTCTCCAACCTATAAAATAATTTTCAGATTTACTAAGATACTAGAGCAGATAGCCAAATAAGGAGCCCTTTAAACAACCTTTCCTGCATATACTAGAATACAAAATAATGATAAATGTAACAAGAATAAAATAAATCCCATTTAATATCATCATTCAGTTATGGGTATACAAAAAGATGTCTGAATTAATCACATTTTCATTAACAACAGCTTAATAATAAAGAAAGTCAAACCTCATGTAGCCAAATTAAAAGGAATTTTGAATTATATGTCTTGGAAATAAGCAGATTTCACTCCAAATACAAATCAATGTAATTGCTCTTGAAATATCAAAAAAGAAGTGACTTTACATTTAATTTGTGCTTTAAATGATAATAATTAACAGAGTAACAGGCAACACACTTCTATCATGAGACTCTACCCTCTTCAACAGTTCTAACAATACACAGCTCTTGGTTTCAGAAATCTTTAGAAATATCTCTCCTGAAAATTTCTAGACAAGTTGCACCATGCCTGGAGAAAGGTGGAAATAATATTCTAGACTTTTCACTACAAGGGAATGAGTCTTACTCTTAACACAAATAAAATATTTAACAATCGTTAAATACATTAAAATAAAAGTTTTTCATTAATTTTATTCAATGGCAAAAAGTAGATTCATTTTCATTTAAGACAAAGACTCAATCCTAAGATTGAATTTAAGTAACTGTGATCATTCTTTACTGGTTGGCACCTGCCATAAGTTAACAACACAGGATCACACACACACACACACACACACACACACACACACACACACACATATATATATATAAAGCTAACTTTTCTTGACTGTCAAATGACAGGCTGAATTCTGGATATTGCCTATCAATTGTACATCTGCTTTTGAATGTAGGATTGTAAGTTTCATGTATTTATTTGTATACATTTCTGATATGTGTAGTCTATCAAGCCTTTGAAGAACTCAATAATTCTGCTGCTCTCCACAACCTAAATTTTTTAAGCATAGTGACCTAGCTTAATTTATCTTCTTAACTGTGTTGCATAATTAAGAAAAATATTCCCTTCTGACCTCAGAATTGCATATAAAAACATTACTTGAGAGAAAAACAGTTTTGAAATGGGTTATCGGGATTATAAAAAAGTCAAGCATAAACAGAGTAATGTTAAAATTTGGGTTATTGAGAAAAATTACATAAGAACAGAACCTATCAAAAATTACCTTATTATATGGTTGCACGGGTATCATTCACTGAAAAACATAATTCTGAAAAAAAAAAATGTGAAAACAGTGGAACACCATCCATTTCAAATAAGCATTAGTTGTAACTAAGCAAATTTCAAATGCTATAGTAAATTATAATTAAAAAAAAAAAATACTTTCAATATATATTTGGACATCAAACTCCTGCATTAAAAGAGGAAACAGTGATAAGAGTTGTTTCCCTTTCTTGAATCATCAAGGTCATTTTCTGTGTTGCTTTCTTGATTTAATAGTTGTTTGCTTTTAAAACACAAAGTTTGAAAAAAATTGAAGGATGTGCAGTGTTGTGAGATATTGTAAACCAATTTCTCCATAGATCTAAAAATATTTTTGTCTTCTACAGTATTTATTTCTCATGTCTGACCATCTTTTCCTTCCTCCTCTTCTTGTTGGCTTATATGACCCACTGCTTCCTAAAGCAGCTGGATAATCAAAGTTTCACTGTACAATCCACTAGTCTGAACAAATCACTTCACTAAAACACAATGCATTAATTGACCATCACAATTAATTAGCAAAAATGATGATTTACATTCATTCAAACTTTAAAACAAAATATATTCATGTATTTCAAGACAAACAAAAAAAGATTGCAAAATATAACCCACTAAAAATTTAGTATTCTTCCTTTAACATTAGTATATTATAGCAAAAATACACAGGCTCTAAATAATATATCTATCTTGACATTCAAGCAAAAAAAACCCCCCAAAATGATCATTTTATAATATAACAACAACAACAACAAAAAATACAAAACCAAAACAGAATGTTTTATTACTATTCAGTACTTACAATATATACAATTCCTTCAAGTTCTGACTTGGTTTTGTTATTTCTCTATCATAATAGCTCTGCGTGTAATAAAATGCACCCTCTAAAACTTAAAAAAGACTCATGCAATACAACAGTAGTGTAATGAAAGTATTTTCTAAAAATAGGACACCAACATATCTAGTAAAAATTCGCTACAATGTTCAAGTTTAAACAGTAAATGATGACTTCAAAATAATATTAGTAACACAGCCCATTTTGGCAAAGCTACCAGGCAAAAATAAATGGCAATCGCACAGGAAGAAAAACAAAAACAATAATGCCATCAATTATGTAAGTTCTATTCAATGACCAGATAACCCCCAAATCTTAAATGTTATCAAGCTTAAGCATGCCTATAAAGAGTAAAATTAAAAAAACAGAGAGCAAGTTTCAGTGGCAACAATGGTTATGGGGTATTAATTGGTAAATATTACTTTATTATCCTAAATTCTAAGATTACTTTGAGGTATTTATTATATATTTTTCTTTTGCTTGAAAGTCTTTCCAAACATTAAAAATAAATTATATAAAACCACCACCTAATTAAAAAAAATTCCGATGTATGTAATCCTTTTCATAAATTAATAAAATATGTACAGAGCAAAAACGTTTAAACATTAAAGAAATGTTATCATTCTTTTCTCTATAAATATTATTAAATACAATGTTAATATTTTTGGTTATGTTTACAATACTGAGTAAAACTTTCATTCTCAAACAGTCATTCAAAATCTAGTAAGCTCTCATTCCTTAAATTATTATTTAATATTTGTTCATTATATACTTATCAAATTATCTACTTCATTAGCTCTCATGAGATCAGTCTGAGGCTAGTTAATTAATTAAGATATTAATTTAGAGAGAGTACACACTCTGTTCATGGCTAAAACTCATCTCACTTATAGGAAAACATACGTGTTACAAGCAACTTCCTGCTATTTCTTTTATTGTGATCTGTCAACAAATCAACTGATGCTTATATCTTAATTTTAGATACATATCCTAATGCTATGTATTTGTGAGAAAATGTACTCTTTAAACACAGATCAAAGCTAAAACCCAGAAATGATGTTCAACTCAAAGTCAAATTAATTCTAGATACAAAAAAGCAGTAAGACTTTAATAAGAGTGGCTCAGCCATACAGTCAAGCAGACATACCTAAATAAATTCAGCAACAATTAAAGACCACAATATATTTGAGACAAGATTTCCGAGTGTTGAATCAGATTTGCCAACTGCCATTGTTGTTTCTTTGAAAATAAGCTAAAAAAAAAGTTGACACCTTCGTGCTGTAAAACAACATAGAGTCTTTTAAGTTAGTAATGTACAAACAACCCTCCATGTGTACAAGTTTCATTTGCATGAATTAGAATATGTGCAAGATATATTTCATGTTTTAAACTGTTTTATATGCAAACCAAATTTAAATTCATAAATCAGACAGGTAATGTTTGCTTTCATGCTTACTTCATAGTGTATTTTCTAATTTGTATACAAATGGCATTCATAAATCAGACAGGTAAAGTTCCATTGCTTCTATTGCCCCTTAAGCTTTGTTCACATGAATTTCATGTGCACGTTTTAGAAGAAAGGAACTTTGTATACTTGCAGGGTTGAGTGTATTAAATGTTTTTAGCAAATTCCATTAAATAAAACTCTAAAAAGAAATTATACTCTTAATGCTAGAAATGATTCTTGTAGTTCTTTTCTGTCTCTTTAAGTCCAGAGGTCCTCAGTTCTTCCAAACTTGAACACCATAGCACTATGGACAGAAAAATACAAACCACATTCTTAATCCTATCGTGCCAAAACTTAATAGATGTGTCTGTGTGAAAATTAATAAGCAGTATATATAAACAACATTTAATAAGGGATTACAGGGTGCATAATTAATTTCAATCAACAAATATTTCAATGATATTAGGATCAAATGATGCACAACATAAAAACTGTGAATATTTATGCATACAATACTGGAGAAAAGAAACCATGGCCTTATTTTGTAAGGTAAGTTTTCAGATCTGCCAAATCCAGCTACTAATAAGTAGAGAAAGTTTTGACAAAAAGTAGTGAATTTGGTGATCAGGTATTGAGTTTTATCAAAATGCAAAATAATCTCACAAAATCAAATCAAGTTAAGAAAATCACTTGAATTGTAATGTAACAATAAAATTAGAATGTAAAAAAGAATATAAAAGTTTTAGTCTATGAAGAGATTTACTGAAAAATAAAAATATCTATGTTACTTTATTATGTTAACACATAGTAAAATTACTTATTTTTGTTGTTATTTCTGTTAAATATACTTGAATCTATAGGTTTTAAAAAATGCAAATGGAGATAATATTAATTATTTCAATTGTTGTTTGCTTTCATTTCTTTTAAAATGACTAATGTCATTAAAGTTTAAATTATATCAGATTCATAAAATAATATTTCTAGATAATTTTACACTTACTTAAATATTAAAGATAATTGGAAAATTTTACTTTGTACAATTGTACATTGTAAAACATTAAAAAAAGTAAGATAATTTTAAATCAAAAATAGCAATCTATTATATATACGTATATTAGTTTTCCAGCTTTATCTGTGTATAACACTAAAGCGTACTTGACCTTTGAACATGTGTTTTTTCACATGATCAGCTTTACCCTCAAGCACATGAGAGGTTTTCTGAAAGATGCTAAATTGTCCTTGACCTTCGAGCATGTGGGAATTGTTTTATTTTAACAGGGCCAGCTTTATGTTGCATTGTTGCATTAAAAGTACTCACCAAAAAACCTGATGTGACTTATAATCAAACACATGGGAGTTTTTTTGAGTCAAATGACCAGCTTTATGCTGCATTGTTGCATCCATGGGAATGGTGAGTGAGTGAGTGAGTGAAGGGGACAGAGGGAGGGAAGGAGGAAGGGAGAGAGGAGGGAAGGGTGGCAAACACACTAGTAGTTAATATTGAATATATCTCTAAACAAGTTTAAATAATTAAAAGTAAAGTAGGTTATGGTCAGAATGAACTTATTTTCATTTAATTGTGCATAATTATTTCCATGCAATTCAAGTGAATGGAGAGTGTTCTTTATGTGCAGCATTAAGAACACTCCCTTGGTACAAATACATAAAACTTAGTAAACAAACAAGTTTTCTTCAAAACAGTTCACTTAAAACTTTTATTTGCAACAAACTCAAGTAACTATACTAATGTCAAATGTCTTAAGGAATATCAAATGCTTTATTCAAGTCAAATAATTTTCAAATTCTTGAAAGGACACATAATTTCAACTGAGATCCCTTTAGAAATTGTTTTTAAATCCTACCCACCCCAGGCAGAAAATTGTGAATTTCATTCACTTTCTTCAATTATAACTGGTAGTGAAATTCACACCAAATTTGTCAGGTTTGGCAGGTCTGAACTTTAAACAACACTAACTATACTTTCAGCACTACCAATACTTTCAGTACTAACTATATTGTCAGCACTACCTATACTTTCAGTACTACCTGAAAAAGATTAGAGCATTCTGCAGGAAAACTGCAATTCCAGGCCAGTCTGGCTGAACACCTGTAAATAAAATGTGAAAAAATATAACAAAAGACAATGACTATAGATACTTAAACTTATAAAAATGTATAATAAATGACACAGGTGAATAAAATACCATATATCAATTCTTTATTTTCAGTTTAAACTGACTCATTGCTCTAAAATTTGTACAAAATTAAACGTAAAATTATCTGAATGTGAGTTTGTGGAATATTAATGTGAAGTAATTGATTTGTTTATTTGATTGTTCGTTTAATAAATTTATTGACCTTCTGACGCATATTGATATTGATAATCTTATGGTGGAGAAGAAAGTGGGTGGATGGGGGCTTGCTAAATATAGATTAAAGACGAATTTGTCTTCTCCTTTAGTAAGAAGTTTTCCACTCACGGAAACATTATGTGACTGTAAATGTTGTTTCATGTTGTGGAATAGAGAAAATGTTTACAGCGCCAAAATATCCACCAAGTGAGAGAGAGAGACGAGTGGAGTCTGCTGAAGAATCATTAATAAAATAAATTAAGGTTCTCATCGCTTGCAATTAGTTTTGAAAGATTTATAATTAATTAATAAAAATAATCCTTTTTATTTATTAAGTGGCATGCCTGTCACATGTAAAAAATACATTTTTAACGAATATAAGCTGCAGGAGTCTTCAGTTTGATTATTATAGTTTGTTGAAAGCACAGTGCTATTCTTTTCTAATTGACTCTTCAACCAAAAAAAAAAAAACTACAGGAAATTGCATTAAAAAAAAAAATCATGATATATGATATATTAGAATATGATATATTGTTAATCAAATAATAAGACAGACTCTAAAAAGCTTAGTGTTGCACCTTTATTTTCTGTTCTTACTGATATAAGAAAAAGTCATATGCAGTCACGCACAAAAAAGAAATTCGGACCAAAGCAAATTTTTCAATTGCATTGACAAATGACTGCAAGGTCACATTTTAGCAAAAATGTGACCAACACTTAGTAAGTGTACTTATTTTTCTTTTAAACAAGGTTTAAGTGATATTAAATAAAATATAAAAGAATGTTAGACAAAGAAATGATCTTTAATTTTCTCCAAGTTGCATCAAGAAATAACTGTATTAAAGTATCACACCTCACCACAGAAAATCACCAGATTTGTGTACTAAATGCCACTTATTCCTGCAAAACAGGTATGTTACCTACTTTAACTGTGAAATTAAAAAAAAGAATCCTCAAATAAGAAATATCAATTGAACAATAAATGCATTAATATCTGCCTAGACTCTGATAATGTTAAACCATTCAAGAAAGATTTGCACAATTACAAAAAAACTGTATTTTTAATCTATTTTATAAATGTGCATTTCGAAAATGAGTATTTCATTACAAAAAATTAAAGTTACTCACCACTTCTAGATTTAATGAATTTCCTCAGAAATCAGGCTTTGATGGTCATGAAATTCCTTGTTTCCTCTCATAATTTGTTTTTAAAGTTTAAACCAATCACCTTATATGACTTATTACTGATATTAAAATGATCTAAATAAGTTTATAGATAGATGAATGGATGGATGGATGGACAGAATGACAGATAGATGTCAAAGAAATGTCAGCCATTAAAGACTTTAGTTCACCAATGAAGTTTTAAGACAAGAGCTAGACAAAAAAGAAATGCTGAACTTAATGTTTTCAGCAAAAAGGATAAAAGAAATTATTTAAACAAATGATTTAAGATGGAAAGATAAACTACAAGTTCAACTAACCGTGGATGACATAAAATCCAAACAAAATCCAGGCAGAGGCAATCAGAGCTCCAAAAGCCAGCAGAAAACCCATGAACAGCCACACCCGGGCACCTGTGATAGTAATTAAAATAATGTGAGGCCTTTCCTGACCTAGAAAAAACGCTTAGCTGCAGAACTGCTACATCTCAAATCTATCACATTAGACAACAAAGCATATCGAAAAATGTAGTTTAAAGCATCCCAATACAGTAACAAACAATAAAAGCATGCACTCATTCACATCCAATAAAATTTGGCTATCATTATCAATAAGATATTTTAATTATATGCCAATTCACATCGAATTGAGTCTTTGTTGACTGCAATAAGACACTATTATTGTGTATGAAAGGTAAATGAATTCATGTGTGGAAGACTGGGCACAGCTTTTAGGGCAAATGACAAATCATTTGACAAACTAGAATATTGTAAAGGATAAAAGCAGATCAATAATTTCATGTGAACTGCTATGGTCAAAGTTAACTGGATAGATGAAAGCTAACAAAATTCGATCAATAGTCTAGCAATAATCAAATAACCAACATTCCAAAATTTTTAAAACAGTTTAATTAGCTGATTTTACACAGCATAATTTAATATTACATAACTGTTAATGAAATGCATGCATGAGTTTCCCAAAAAGTTCTAAGATGCAAAGTATTTTAGCATTTTGTCGGCCTAACAAACTTTTGATGGATGTATTTGATAACATACACCTAAAACGTTCATAAAGTTTCCTTAAATACTTTTACAAAGACAATTTATATAAAATGTAGATATTCATAAAGATTAAAAAATTATGTTTATAAGGTCATAAAAAAAAAGAAAATGGTGGTCTCTAGAATAATCAAATATATTGCTTAGAAAATGTCCTAAATCAAGGTATTTCTGAACTTGTAGCAAGTTTTATGGTGATTTTTGCTACCTAACTAAAGTTTAATATACTGATTAAAAAGCATTTTATTTCAAATTAATTGATCATATTTTTCTTATTTAAATATCAAAAGAAAATAAGCAAAATAGTTAAAGGAAACATAATGTATAAATTTTAGAAACTAAGCAAATCTGCACCAAATCAGGTAAAAAAATTCCAACCAAAGAACTTATACACAGAGCAAAAGTAACAAAAGAGTATTTGCAAGTATACAAACTAAGACAAAGAACAAATATATATCAGTAAGATGTCATGTTACATTTTATCAACCAAACTGTGCAATGATCATGTGTAAAAAAGATATTTTATTCATATTAAAATGCTTGCCATAGCTTCAATTAGCTCCCTGGTCATGCTTTTGAATGTATAGAAACAATCCAAAGGCATATAAAAATTACTCTGGCTGTATTGAAACCAAAAAAAAAATTGAATGTATAGAAACAATCCAAAGGGATATAAAAATTGCTCTGGCTGTATTGAAACCAAAAAAAAAATTGAATATACAGAAACAATCGAAAGGCATACAAAAATTGCTCTGGCTGTATTGAAACAAAACAACAACAAAAATTCAAAACAAAACAATAATCCTTTTTAAAATAGTAAATTACTGAGAAACATATTTTATTATGCAATTCAAAGTTCATATGCATATACTTCTTCTAAGAAACAACTATTTTTCTATAACAACCAAAATTACATGGCATCTTTTGATAAGGTACCATAATTATCAACAGTCTAAGAAAAGAGAAATATACGTGATGACTGAAATTTTCATTAAACATTAGAAAAATAAAGCTGAGTGAAATGTTATACCTTTCTGACCAATGCACCCAGTAGTGTAAGCATCCCCTCGGATTTGTCCATTAGAAACAGAGTTGATGCTGAAAACATGAAAGTATTACTACAAGATTAAATAATTATATAACTTATTAAATTAAATTAAGATGTACATTTCAAGAAAATGGTAATAACTAGCATATTTCTTTTCTAAAGTGAAATATACTGAAAAAATTATATGTGACACTGCATGGCAAAACCTAGCTAAAGTGAAAATAATTCAAAAGTGGGTTTTTTTGTAATTTATTAAAGTTCAGGATCTCATGTTTATTTAAAAAAAAAATAAAATCAATTTATGTCAGATAGTTTTTTTCACAATACATTTTTTAAAGTACATTTCCCCCTGGACTATCAAAGGGAATTTACAACTAGAAATGGCTGTAGTCCAAAATTTTAGCGTCTTTAGCCAGGTTTCGCCATGCAGCGTCACATATAGTAAAATCAAATAAAATATTTGTAGCAAAATATTCATTAGCTGTACCTATTTACAGTTCCACTTGTAATAATAAAAATATTCATAAAATGGGTGACTTACTATGCAATATGGCATTAAATTACTGTAACATTGTTTGTGATTTTATGCATATCATGTTTTGTGTGAATGTTGTGAACATAATCTTGACTGCATCAGGCCCAAACCCAAATGGGTCTTCTGAAATGATCATTCTGACTATGGTCATTATGACTGTGCATAAATACATATATGCTTATGTGCATATTAATTATAATAATATTGTAATAATGATATACTATATATTATTTGAAACAGAGTGAAAATAAAATGGCTCAAGTGTTAAAAGAATGAAAAGCAAGCAATGTAACTGTTTTTGAATAAGTTATAAGAGTAAATTTTGTAACTAATTAGCTATTTGCTTCCTTATTTATTCTGCATTTAAAGTTCTACTTACAGGAAAAATGCCAATGTGGATATTACTCCTGGTGTCTGGAAAGCATGGTTGAAATCTGCACTGCTGGGGTAAAGAGCTGCAGCATCTATGACCATCCACCATCCAGTGAAAAACTGAAATATAAAGACAAATTCACAAGGGTAGTACAAAGGCTCCCTATATTTCATCCGGTGTATGCTTTTCTTTGAAAGCAATGTGAAAATTGGGAAATAACAGCAGTGGGTAGGCATTAGTTGTGGTCAAAATAACAAGCTAGTCTGCAAGCAGAAAGTCCACACATGAATAGCATTACAATATAGGTGTACAAAAATACATATATATTTTCTAAACATTTCCATAACTTGATATTTTTTTTTTAGTTTATCATCAGAATTTAGAGGAGTTTAGAGATTACCGAAGGCTGTGGTATTCATAAAAAAAATATTAAAAGTTATTATTACTTTTACTCATTATTACTATTATTATCATGAAATGTGAATTAACGGTCATCCAGTTGATAATAATGTTTTAAATCTGTGGTGGAGTAAACAGACCTTGGGCACTCCTTATGACAGTACTTCTGAAAGTGTCAGAGTTTAAAGTAAACACCCGAGTAGAGAATATGCTAGAAATTGCTGATGAAATGCAAACCATCCCAAGTGAGTGAGAAGATTTTATTATCCAATGGTTATGATTTACAAGAACAAGACCAGCCAATGGGCCGAGACCTAAAAGTTTACCAGCTGTAGAGAAATCTATTGTCTCATCACTTGAATTTGAAGTGGCAAAAAAAGTCCGGTCAGGAAAAGCGGCCATTAGGTTGATGTGAGTAAGCAGCCTTTTTATGTGTTATTTGAATCTACTGGCTCACTGAATGTAAACTGCTATGACCGGGGAGACATGGGAATCATCTGCTGCGGTGTATGTATGTGTAAAGGAATACACTACAATTCTTTGATGTATGGTGGAAAAGTATGATGACTACATCAAGAAAGTTTCTAGTATTACCAGTACTGTTCTTGAATGAACCGGTACAGTGGGTGATTTTGAGAGAACAAGCACCAAATCTGTTTCAACATGGAGGAGGGAAACATGCTGAAATTGAAATGAACTATAATTTGTGACATTATTACAAACAAGGCATGAAAGACTATTGAGACCATGCTTAACCCAGGTTATGTAAAAACTTTTATTGCTTATCTCTAATAACTCCATTTCTATTCTCTGATAAGAGTTATCCTGTGATTTGTATTGAATTTAGGCATAATAATACTATGTAGTAAGGAAATTATTTTAATGTGGTTTCATGGAAATATTCATGTCAAGTAAACAATTTCATTGTATTTGTCATATGTATATTTGATTGTTGATTTAATAAATTTATTGTTAAATTTATTGACCTTCTTACACATACTGAAAAACGTATGTTGGAGAAGGAAGTGGGTGGATGGGGGCTCGTTAAATATAGATTAAAAACGAGTTTGTCCTCTTCTTTAGGAAGAAGTTTTCCACCGACAGAAACATTGTGTGATGGTAAATGTTGTCTTAATGTTGTGAAAGAGATAAAACATTTACAGATTTACAGCATCCGTATATCTACCAAGAGAGAGAAAGACGAGTAGTGTCTGCTGGAGGATCATTAATAAAATGAGTCTCATTGCTTGTAATTAGTTTGGATGATTAATTAATAATAATCATATCCATTATTTAAGTGGTGTTGGCATCACAAAATCAACACTTGAAAAGCTTTGGTATGACTGACAGTTAAACCTAATATACTCTGTACATTCCATTTAGTGATTTACATGGAAGTGCTTATGAAAGTTTTATTTTTATTAATTAACCATGTTTACAAATTTTTAATCTAACTGAGGTGCTGTGAAGTTCCATAGCCTTCCCCCCTATTTCTTTACTGTATATTATTTCCCTTTTCTTGGCCTGTCTCCCTACGTAATATAGGTCAATTCTATGAGGTTTTTCTTACTACTGTAGAAATACAAACAACCAAGAATTAATATAACCGATATTTTTAGAAAACAGATTTTATATTATATATATTTGAAGAATGATAATCACATATGGCATGCTAAATTATGCTAATGAAAATTAGTGTGATGTAAAATTATTTAAGTACTAATGATATAGATATTTTTGAGAAGGAGATGAAAAAAGTTTTATAATAAACACAATACTGAAATCTAAACAAGTGAATGACCATTTAAAAAAATTATTCACTGAAAATGGATGATACTTTTTAAACAAAACAAAAAATGTATCTCACCATTATGCCTGAAATGATGGAGGCTGCAAAGTTTCTTTTCTCTCCCAGCTCAATGCAATCACATCTGGGCCAGTTACAGTTGTCAAGGAAACCAGACATGTTGAAGGCTTGCTCACAGATTTACTTAAGAATTTTGATTGAAGGTAAAGAGAAAGAAAAAAAAGGAAATAAATATATACTTTCATTCATTTAATTTTCAGGATTTCCTGATTTTTTTTAGTTTTCACTGGGGCAGTCAAATTTCTAAACTGGTGACAAAAACGAATCACACATACATGTGCTCTGATAAGTGGGGACAATAAAGTATAAGTCTTACCACTCTTGAGTTTTTAATGAGGGAAATAATGACAAATTAAAATATCTTCCTTCTGCTAAAGCAGTATTTACCTAAGTTGGCTTAATAATAAAAACACTTTTCAAATAACCAACATGATAATTTACTTTCTTTTTAAAGGTGCATATATTATTAGCAGAGGTTTACAAATTTTGAATTTTTATTTGCCACACCTTATACTTATAGTTATATTTTCTCTTTGACAGCTTGCTAAATTATAAGTGAATGATATATTGTTACAATATTCTGAATATGCTAAAGTTTTTCTGAGGCTATTTTAAATTTTGAAATGAAACAGTTATTTACATATTTTTCTATAAGAAAGCAATTATTTGCTTATTTTCTTTACAAACTAAAATATTTTACATTTTAATGAAAACTAAACCCTTTTCAAAGGTTTGTTCCACTCAGAGTGCTATCCCTTAAAATTTTAACATCCCCTTTTTTAGCAGGTAAATACTAAAATAGTTACTAGATATATTCACTTTCAAACAGATGGTATCATAAACATGAGAAAAAGGTGAGTATCAAGAAAAATTAAAAGAACAACAAGAATTTAAAATGTTTCAGTCAATTTAAAAAGGATTAATTAATACATATTTAAGCATCTGTATTTTGTGACATACTTATTTGCCAGGAGTGTAGTGTTTGTGCAAAATGGTTTGTCTAAACCATATGATGCTTTGTTGAATAGTGTACGATTCGGGGCATTACCTTATTGTTAATTTTGCTGATGGGATCGTGTTATTTAGCTTGACTCTGAGTGTTCTTTCTGAAAAGAAATCAAAAAAGAAAATCAATTTCCTTACAGAAAAAAAACAACACTTCACTTTCTCTAAAACATTTTAGGCAATGACTTAAAAACGCAAAGAAATAAACTAAAAAATACAAAAACAACCCAGCCGCCACCAGCATTACAACGATGAACGTACTCCAGATGCAAGTAAGATTGCTCTCTTCAGAATAAAATGAAAAGAGGAAATACTCCCAAGTGCAAATCAAGACGGTAAACCTGTAATCTATGCTGAAAAATTATGTCGCCAACAATTCATTTTTAGGCGCCATGACGACTGAGATTTGTGAACCTCTTAGTAGTTGTATTGATGGTATTATGAACCCAACTTTTTCATACATAGGCCTATTGCTGACGTTCGATAAAATTATTTAGGCTATTAACAATGTTATAATGATTAAAGAAACATAAACTGGCTTAATAATAATTTAGAAAACAAAAAATTTACATGCTGCATGTGCATTAGACTACGATAGAGCAAGCTTGAACTCGGCGTAATAATCTATTATTGTATTAGCTTGCTCTAATTGTCGAGTGAACCTAAGATAGAATGAAACTAATAATAAATAAACAGTCAATCAATATGTGCAGCACACGTTTAAAAAAGGAAAAGGAGGGAAAACCTCACATATCTAAATGGGAATAATATAGCAGAAACAGTTTGCCGAATTTTACTTTAAATCTGTAGTCGTTGCAAATTTTAAACTTACCCTAATTGAGGAAGAGTAACTGTTTCCCAAACATTGGGAACACCGGAAGTTTACAGCAAGTGCACAAATAAATGTGACGTCAGCACAATATATATATACTAAAATAACGTGCTGAAGGCATTTGCACAATGTGTACAATGTGCTGTTATTTAGAATATCAGAAATGCAATCGCAGAAATGTCAGTGACTTCGTAAACTTTAGACAGATTGTTTTGAGGGGACCAAAGCTAGTACCGGTAATTTTTTTAATTTAAAATATTTTGGTACCGGTCAGACTTGCGTATTATGTTAGTGGTGGTTTTCCGTTAGCTTCTTTCTCCTCCATAGCTTGCGTGGGGTTTTGCGTCTAGACAGTTTTATGCTTAATCAGTCTACAGAGCTGTCTCCTTATTTGGAAGTTCCCAAGATACTATTATAAAAGATTATCTCATAATTACATAACTGATTTCAATTTACTCAGCCTTTATATTTATTAGAAAGAAACTTGTCAATCGATGGGATAAATCGCCATATGTGATCAGCACGGTCACTGGATTTAGGTCTACACTTAATAACTGGAGCTTGTATTATTGTGACATATAGATGGGAATGAACACGACTGTAGGTGCTAGTTTTGTGTGCCATCTAATCTCTCACTCCACACGACAAAATAGGCATGGGTCAAGTTACAAATCTATGAGTTTGGACTCAGTTGGTTGGTCATGTAGGGGACGCTTCCGGCTTCCGCCGCTTTCGCGCTTGGGGAGGGGGCGTGGGGGAGAGGGATTCGTCTGTCGTCCTCGTCGAGCGTGTGGTTTGAAAATGGACTCACACCAGACAGATCAATAAATAGCTAATTGCTCAACCTCTCCTCCCCCGCCTACTAGTCTCCCTTAGACAGTTCATAGGATAAATAGACTAGAGACTTGTAAATTTCATAAATATGTCAGAAATACAAAAGACAAATAAATTGTTTATAAATGTCACAAGTGGGCATGAAGTTAGTGTAAACCAAATCCCAATCAACTTTCTCTTGTAGTTGTACTTGGAAAATATTTCTTTGTAAACCACATCTAGTGAATGATAAATTGTTACTATTCACAAACTTTCTCTGTTCAGATCCATCAATAATTTAAAGTTTGAAATCACAAAACCATCAAATACTTCAACTTGGTAAGATACTACATAATTGACCATGGCATCTCCCTATAAGGGAGATATATTCCAAACTTGAGTCAACTGTGCACTAAACATATTCAGAAACATCAAAACTGATATAAGAATGTATGAGATAGTGGGTAAAACTGGTTGAACAATATATTTAGTGGTGCCCCTTGAGTTGCAATTAGAGATGGGGATAAACCCAGCTGAACATTGATGTTGAACAATGATTCTTCACTTTGGCTTCTTAGTGAATTTGCCATTGTCACATAATGAATTTTTTATGCACTTGCTGAAAGATTCAAAAGTAATATCATGATTGGTAGTATATATACCCAGATCAGAAAGTTGCTTTTAAGATATTAATTTCAGCGGCCGGTCACGATAGCTTGCCACATTGCTTCCATGTCTGCTTTAGATAGAGCCAAGTATGCTTCAGAATAGCAGATGACCAAGCACTATATATAGTAGGGTAGGACATATATATATAAACAGGTTTAAATATGTATCAGTATTTTATAACTCTGAAAAGGTTAATAATTTAGTTTACTTTAATTTAGTTACTGTGCCTGAAAAACAGTCTTTGCTGCATTAACTATATTTATGTAAATATTAAAATAAATTAAAATGTACCAGTATATGACTTTGGAGTATTGTCTCATTATGGTATAGGGATTACTTTATTGATGACATAAGACCATTGTACAGTTAGAAGACGAAGGATTTCTTAGAAAACAGGCAACAGTTAGCATCAGACGGAAGCTGGATAAGTGTGGGGCGGAACTAAAACCATCAACACTGATTTTGAAGGACAAATGGCAGGCTTGTCTGATGAAAATCGCCAGTAGTAATTAGCCAGCAATTTAACTATGAACACTTGACCTATCAGATTAATTAGTCGACAAGTAATTGTCTGTAATTTAGATGTAAAAATTAGCCAGCAATTTAATTATGAACACTTGACCTATCAGATTAATTAGTCGACAAGTAATTGTCTGTAATTTAGATGTAAAAATTAGCCAGCAATTTAATTATGAACACTTGACCTATCAGATTAATTAGTTGTCAAGTAATTGTGTGTAATTTAGATGTAAAAATTAGCCAGCAATTTAACTACGAACACTTGACCTATCAGATTAATTAGTCGATAAGTAATTGGGTGTAATTTAGATGTAAAATTTAGCCGGCAATTTAACTATGAACACTTAACCTATCAGATTAATTAGTCGATAAGTAATTGGGTGTAATTTAGATGTAAAATTTAGCCAGCAATTTAACTATGAACACTTAACCTATAAGATTAATTAGTCGATAAGTAATTGTGTGTAATTTAGATGTAAAATTTAGCCAGCAATTTAACTATGAACACTTAACCTATCAGATTAATTAGTCGACAAGTAATTGTGTGTACGAGTTTCCAACTCAGTTCTTAACTCGAAAGTGTTTCTGGTCTGTGTTAAAATGTCACAAAGGCCAATAATTAAATCATACTAATCAAAGTAATTCCTCTCAGCAAGATTAAGTCCCCTATTGTGAAACGTGTGACAAATAAGTTAGTTGCTTTGGTGAAAAAGATAAATACTTAGAATCCATTAAAAAGATCTACCCAAATGGAATTAGACGAGCGATGATATGTATATTAATTAGAGCGTTACTAATTAGTAAGACAAAATTTTAATTTAAATAATAATAACAGAATTAAATGGCGTCACATATACATTAAAAAAATCTGTCAATATAAACCGAAAACACAAATGCTATTTATTGAATATATCTATTGCATTTAGTTTCATTGCACATCTTGAATTAATTAAGTCATGTTTCGATAACTCTAGTGTGTGTTTATTCTTCCATTTAGTCACAAACAAATGCAAACCCAAGCGATTTAAAGCTTCTGTTTTGCTTCTGTTCTCATGATCCTATACCAGCCTCTCTGCCTAACTACTTACCTACCTACCTGCTTACCCAGCCATCCATCTACCTGCGTGACTGTCTGCGAGCCTGCGTTCTGTTGTCTGTCAGCCTACGTTCTTTGTCTTAACTATATAAATATAAGTGTTGGTACCAATAAATCCGTGCACGAAATCTTCAAAGGTGGCCACAAGTACATAGATTGTAATTGGCACTTTATCCACCTCACTTAGAACGCTGGAAGTCGCCATATGTTATTACATAAAAAAAAAACATATTTGTATTATTACTTCTTATTTAAAGAAAAAAATAATGTCATTAACAGTGTTTGTTTAGATCAGTTTTGGTTCACTGGCTGATTTCATCGTTTATCTGACACCACGGACGGATGCAAACCATGCTAAGGATCGATCATTGTTAGGACAACGACGAGGGTGGAAGGAAAGTAGTTGTTAGTATCCTGCTTTTATAAATGAACCGTGTTTTATTGGAAGAAAGTCAGAGCAGTTTTGGCTAAGGCAGGATTCATGTCACATGACCACAGCCGTAGTTTCCCGGACTTCTATTTTTGGATACCGGAATAAAATGTGTTGTTTGATTGGTCAGTGTGTGCGTGCGCGTGTTTCATCAAACATACATTTATTGTAGACGTACTATAATAGCATTCATTAAGAGGACTTCTCTGCAGACACATGCGTCATCACGTGTTACTGTTTTGCTTCCTACGAGTCACGTACTTCTTACTGCTGTAAACGTGTCACCACTGTTTGAGCTTTCTAGTCGTAAAGACAACCCGTGTGCGCATGATACATGATCAAACTCTGTATCGGAAGACCGTTTGGATTTCATTGTTTTTCAACCGCCTATTTTATCATGGATAGAGGCCCCTGTGTGCTGGCCTGTGTGTTTTTAGCAGTGGCAGTGATTATTCTGGGACTGAGCCGTTTAGATGCCTCTGCACTTGAAAATAACAGTAAGTAGACAGTCCGCTCTGCCAAAGTAAGGTATCAGTCACGGTTCCTATAGTTGTGTGTGTGTGTGTGTGTGTGTGTGTGTGTGTGTGTGTATACGTGTGTATGGTTGTATGTGCACAATACAGAAGTCACTAACTGTGCCAAATTTAGCAAAATGCTTTGACGTGTTTTTGTTAATTGCTTTTGTTTCTATTAGGTCGCGAACGTTAAAGATTGACGTAATTAACTTGAGGTTAATCACCGCTCGGCACTCTACTGCCGTGAAAAGATTTCGACAGTTGTTTTCGAATCCGTACTTAACGCTGCACCCAGCTTTCAAATGATAGGCCTTACCCGACAACTAAGTCAACATAGCTGAGCCATGCATGACTCCAAAAATCTCGAAGTAGTTTGACCTACTTTTATTTTTCCAATGCCGACTCGACTGGATGGAGGAGTCGGGGTCGAGCTCAGTGCACGGCAAAGATATGACCACTTTATTTACATAATTTTGACAAACGAAATCTTGGTCGAGTCTGTTTACGTCACGACATGGAGAAATACGTTGAGGAATTCAACTCCTTATCTAGACCCAGTTTAAGTTCTCATCATACACCAAGTCGATCAATCTGTAATTAGGGGAGAGTCGGAAATATAATTGTCTTTTGTGTGTGTGTGTGTGTGTGTGTGTGTGTGTGTGTGTGTGTGTGTGTGTGTGTGTGTGTGTGTGTGTGAATTCCATAATGTGGTACACATTACGATATTGCCGATTTATGTACAAATGATATTGATGGTTAGTATATTGATATTATTGATGTATTAATATAGTTGATTAATGTATTAATATCATTGATGGTTAGTGTATTGATATCAATGATGGTTAATGCATCAGTATCATTGATGATTAACATATTAATTACATCACTGATTATAATTAAAATAGGAATGACATCATTGATAAGTAATTCACTGATGAGATCATTGATGACTAACGTATGAATGACATCATTTGATGATTAACGTTTGAATGACAACAGTGATGAATGTATTAATGATACCAATGATGATCAATTTATTATTAACATCATTTATACATCCCAATCAATCATGTAATATCCTTATTTAGTGATACGCAAGAAAGAAAGAAACAAACGATTATTGAAACCGAGCATATAAGCCATGGCAGTTTATTTTCTAGATTAGTAACTCCTATATCATTTCGTCCAGCAACTGCTGGTATTACGTGCTTGTATGTCAATGGCTCGCGTCCATTTGCTGACCTTGAACTCAGGGACAACTGCGCACAAGGCAGGACAGTTGTCTCTCGCTCTAGGGACTGAAGTTCGACTCCAACTGGGGTGGAAAAACCCCAAACAAAACTACGGGTGATCCGCAATCGTTTCCCTCTGTGTTGGGCTTTGTGTGTACTCTATCAACCTTTGTGTGTACTCTATCAACCTTTGTGTGTACTCTATCAACCTTTGTGTGTACTCTATCAACCTTTGTGTGTACTCTATCAACCTTTGTGTGTACTCTATCAACCTTTGTGTGTGCTCTATCAACCTTTGTGTGTATTATATCAACCTTTGTGTGTACTCTATCAACCTTTGTGTGTACTCTATCAACCTTTGTGTGTAATCTATCAACCTTTGTGTGTAATCTATCAACTGGCGCGGCAAATAGGGTCTCGTCTACCACTGGCTGCGCATTTTAAAGACCTCCTTGGCCTCAAGAAAGAAAAAAAAATAGGCATGCAATGGCCACTGTCCGAACATTTCTACTCCCCTCAAGTCTTCATCCTCCCCCTCCCCCCCCCCCCCCGAGCAAAAAATATCTCTTCTTGTCTCTTTCCCCTGTCTGCAAAATTAGCGAAAATTGTAAGTTGTCATCAACAACAAATAATCCCCAACAGAGACAGCCACATTCAAAAGGAGTGTTTTTAAAAAAAATGAAACTAAATCACACAGCAACGCATGAGTTATATTTCTTACTGGTAAGGGCAACCCTAAATTCGGGTCTCCTACATTCTGCAAATTGAGTCCAGCACTGGGTACAGAGCGGAACAGGCCTTTTTCATTTCTTTCCCCAGTATTTGTGTGCTTGGTGCCGTCTTGACCTAGACCGATCGAGGTCGCTGCTATTCCGAGTAGAAGGGCGGGTAGAGTAGGGAAAAGAGAAATAAAGGCCTAGCAACAGGCAATGGGTGACGGAGGTGTCGGATCTTTGTGTCATATGGCGTGCAGCTGCTCTGAAATGGTTTCCAGTAAAACTCTGGATGATACAACTCAACTACTGCCAAGTAGTCGTCTTCACGTACACGCACGCACACACATACGCACATAGCACATTTTGTTTTGGCATTTTGTTATAAAAGTACTTCAATCGAAGCCGTCTCTGCAGCGCCCCCTACTTGACAAACAACAACCGTCTCTGCATATTTTCCACTTCCAACTTTTGCTGATTTCGCGGATGGTGTCAAGAAATTTTGATCAGCCAAATCTAGGATAGGTTATTGAATAGCCATATGTAGAATCACTGACTAATCAACCATATCTAGAATCATTGGCTTATCAGTCATCTATCCTAAGTGGTTGATTGCCATATCTAGAATCGGCGACTGTTCAGCAATAAATAGAATCTGTAGTTAATGAACTATATCTATAATGAGTTGTTGAGTAACTACATATTTTTCAATCAGTGGGAGAGGGAGCTGAAGGGCAGCGACCGAGTGACAATTAAGCTGTTTCCGGTTCCTACAGGAAACACCTACTTTCCTGTCTAGGATGACAGTCGACTGATGCTAACAAGTCTATACAGACTTTTACATTAAACTGGTTCAGACAGTTCGTCCATCGCAAATAAAATTAAATTGTCGCATCAGACAAAGCAAAGTTCCGATTTCCGACAAGGCGTTGGTAATTCCGTAAAGGCAGGGGATTGACTCATGAAGCGACGATGACCTAAGTGGTCATTGCTTGTTAAGTCTGTGTCATTGTTTATTCACTATGTGCACTTGCTTAGTCAGTATGTCATTGCTTATTGAATATGTATCATTGCTTATTCAGTATGTGCTATTGTTTATTCAGTATGTGTCATTGATTATTAGTATGTCATTGTTTATTCAGTATGTGCTATTGTTTATTCAGTATGTGCTATTGTTTATTCAGTATGTGTCATTGATTATTTACCATATCATTGCTTACTCATAATGTGCCATTGCTTATTCAGTATGTGCTATTGTTTATTCAGTATATGTCATTGCTCATTCAGTATGTGCTATTGTTTATTCAGTATGTGTCATTGCTTATTCAGTATGTGTCGTTTATTCAGTATGTGTCATTGTTTATTCAGTATGTGTCGTTGCTTACTCAGTATGTGCTATTGTTTATTCAGTGTGTGTCATTGCTTATTCAATAATTGTCGTTGTTTATTCAGTATGTGTCATAACTTATTCAATATGTGCCATAGCTTATTCAGTATGTATCATTACTTATTTAGTACGTACATTGTATTGTTTTATATGTTTTCAAATTGTAAATTCATTTATTTGCGTCACGTTCCATGACGTCTTTGTGTATATGGAATATTTATTTTGTTTTATGTGTATATGGAATATTTATTTTGTTTTATGTGTATAAGGAATATTTATTTTGTTTGATGTGTATAAGGAATATTTATTTTGTTTTATGTGTATATGGAATATTTATTTTGTTTTATGTGTATATGGAATATTTATTTTGTTTTATGTGTATAAGGAATATTTATTTTGTTTTATGTGTATAAGGAATATTTATTTTGTTTTATGTGTATTCACGCATGCATACATTTTAATGGGTTTTTTTGAGCAAATTGGATCAAACCTTTTCTTGTATACCTGTGGGGTGAGGAGTTAATAAATGTATTACTATTAGGAAGGACCAGATCAACATTTAAACCTTATCATGGCCAACCTTACGGCTCACCACACTTCAAAACTATCAGGCATTACAAACATTATTAATTACAAAAATAACTTCAAACTTCCAGTTCCAACCTGTCGTAATAGTCGAAGACGAACAGTTAAAAAGGAAAACACAAATACCTGTAACAATAGGGATTGATTACAATTTTATAGAGGTAAAGTAATGGTTGCAAAAAGATTGTTATAAAAAATCAAAATGATGGGAGCGCATTCCGACATTTCGATTTTTGTATTATACAGAGTAAGAGTTCTGTATAACGTCCACTGTATTATACAGAGTAAGAGTTCTGTATAGCGTCCACTGTATTATACAGAGTAAGAGTTCTGTATAGCGTCCACTGTATTATACAGAGTAAGAGTTCTGTATAGCGTCCACTGTATTATACAGAGTAAGAGTTCTGTATAGCGTCCACTGTATTATACAGAGTAAGATTTTTGTATAACGTCCACTGTATTATACAGAGTAAGAGTTCTGTCTGTATAGCGTCCACTGTATTATACAGAGTAAGAGTTCTGTCTGTATAGCGTCCACTGTATTATACAGAGTAAGAGTTCTGTATAGCGTCCACTGTATTATACAGAGTAAGAGTTCTGTCTGTATAGCGTCCACTGTATTATACAGAGTAAGAGTTCTGTATAACGTCCACTGTATTATACAGAGTAAGAGTTCTGTATAACGTCCACTGTATTATACAGAGTAAGAGTTCTGTATAGCGTCCACTGTATTATACAGAGTAAGAGTTCTGTATAGCGTCCACTGTATTATACAGAGTAAGAGTTCTGTATAGCGTCCACTGTATTATACAGAGTAAGAGTTCTGTATAGCGTCCACTGTATTATACAGAGTAAGAGTTCTGTATAGCGTCCACTGTATTATACAGAGTAAGAGTTCTGTCTGTATATCTCTTTAGACTTGCTGGAGCTGGTTGTTAAGTTGAACGTGACGGCTTGGTGGACAGCTCTCAAATTGGCCTTATCAGAGGTCTGGTGCTGGGTTTGGCATTGGGTTTGTGTATTTCCGTCAGTTTGCTGCCAGCCTATTCTATAGATCGCTCAGTAGAGTACAAAGAAGTGGCAGATACTTGGCGTACAGGGTGCCAATTCTTAACAAAGAACACTCTTTCCCTAAAATTCCAGTCACTAAAATTCCAGACACATCCGACGCATGCCATTCATATATACAAATAGGAGGGGTTATATAAGAGATGAGTGAAAGAAGAAATAGAAAAGAATGAATAAAGAATATACATACATGAATGAATACTCATAAATGCACACAGGTCTAATCATAACTACTGTACATAGTAAAACAGCAAGTTCATCCTTACTGATTTTTTCTTTCTCTATCCGGCCACTCAAGGCCATTCGTTTCCGATTATTTATTTCTTTGAAGATGTTTGCAGTGAGACATAAAAGTAGTCTGATGCATTAATTATTGTTGAGAGCGTGGGAATGTGTTATGTCTTAGCGATTAGATTATTTCAAAATACGGGAGTAATAATGCGTACAATAATTTAATTTTAATAATGTATACAATAATTAATTTTAGGCCTGATTTCATTTATTTCGTATAAAATGAATATTCTCATGTACGTTTGATTATCCGAACCATTTTTATTAACCCGGACCCAGCTTGTCCCAGTTAGTTCAGATAATTGTCACATTTACTATGTGGGGAAGGGGAGATTAAAAAAATGAACAAATAAATGAAAAAAGTGGTGGTTTGTCACGGTGTCCAACACGCATACAATGAGTCATCGACTTACGACCGCAGTCGGTTTCGACAGAACGGTCGGAAGTCAATTTGGTCGTATGTCGGACTACCCTTTATATTATATCATTTTCCTACACGTCTTACAAATATACTGCCAGATTTACAGTACACATCTTACAACTACACTATCAGATTTACAATACACATCATACAAATACACACTGTCAGATTTACAGTACACATCTTACAAGTACACTATCAGATTTACAATACACATCATACAAATACACACTGTCAGATTTACAGTACACATCTTACAAGTACACTGCCAGATTTACAGTACACATCTTACAAGTACACTGCCAGATTTACAGTACACATCTTACAAGTACACTGCCAGATTTTCAGTACACATCTTACAAGTACACTGCCAGATTTACAGTACCTATTCATAGTCGGGCTGCAGTCTTAAAGTTGATCACTCAAGCAGACGTCTTGTGTACTTGCTGTTTCTGTAAATTTAGCAAAATTAGCTACAACCTTGAAAAAATCTCAAAGTCCAGTTTGAAAGAAAACGAACTTTCAGAAGTTAAAACCATGACAACTTTAAAGTAATTTATAAAACATTAATAACTTAGTGTGAAACATCAGACTATTTCCTTGATTTTCACAAATGACACTACATTAACTCTGAAATTGAATACTTCATGAATGTATTATAAATATAGTACCATTAGCACTCTGTCGCAGAGTAAATTTGTCTATCCATACTTTTAATTTTAAATTGTTGAATCGTCAAAGTAACCCGACCTTGGACACTCCTTGTGATAGTATTTTTGAAAGTGTCTGAATTGAAGTCAACGCTTGAGATGAGAATATGCTGATGTAATGCAAACCAGGGAGTAGTTTTGTTATCCAATGGTTACGATTTACGAGAACGAGGCCAGCCAATGGGCTGAGACTGTAGAGAAATCTATTGTCTAATCACTTTGATTTGGAAGTGGCAAGAAGTCTGGGGTCTTGAAAGGCCGCCTTTAGATTGATGGTGAGTTAACTGACTGGCCTTAGAATGGACTTAGTAATATTTCATTCACTTTTCGCTATTGATATGTTATACTCGTGTTTTATGTAGAGATGTGCTAGGTGAGTTTTTATGTAGAGATGTGCTAGGTGAGTTTTTATGTAGAGATGTGCTATGTGAGTTTTTATGTAGAAATATGCTAGGTGAGTTTTATTTTTACAAATGTTCGAACTAAGCTGCTCACAGCTAAGCACTTGACATTGTTTTGATATGCTGTATTCATTATGTTGTGTGCATGTTTTGGGCTAATAAATACTGTTGCAGGAAACTGTAAGTTGAGAAAAGAATAGAAAAGAATGGAGTTATGAAGCAACAGACTGGAAGCTTAGCATTTGTCCACTTATATTTTACAGAGACAAGTAGTCTTTTCTGTTTTCATTTCAACGTTTGATTTGAACTTCCTGGTTTACTGTTTGTAAACCTCTATGATGTCCAGGGTAGATGCGGGAAATTGTCTGCCACAGTGTGTGTGTGTGTGTGTGTGTGTGTGTGTGTGTGTGTGTGTGTGTGTGTGTGTGTGTATATGTGTATGTGTGTGTGTGGTTGTGTATGTATATGTGTGTATGCGAGTGTATGTGTGTATGTTTGTGTGTATGCGCGCGCGCGCGCGCGCGCGTGTGTGTGTGTGTGTGTGTGTGTGTGTGTGATGTAAAGAAATACACCACACTCACTTCATGTATGGTGGCAAAAGTATGCTGACTAAGTGAGCACTATCTGGTACTTAATTTATGGGGAGCAGTTCCATCCTAGGCCGATTTCTCACTCTTAAAACTGATATGCGCGCTGTAGGCCGCAGACTATGATGACACCATTATTATATTTTTGTTCACTTTATCCCATAGATTTTGTAGATTGTAAGTTGAATCTTTAAATATTAATAATATTAATAGAAAATAAAAAGTGGACTGTATATAAATTATAGTAAACAAAATAAATAGTAAAGCTAAATTTATTAGGTAGATAGTTTGATTGCTAACTTCATTATATCAAACAAGTAGATTTTGGAGGCCCAGGCCTGTCTAATTTTACTGTCTTCTCTATATTCATGATTTAGTTTGCATCATTTGAATTTTATTTTGGCGAGTAAATATAAACATAGTTCAAGTTACATATCGGCATGTTCTATGTCTTTGTAAAGAATTAGGATTTCAGGTCAAATCTCGACCTATTTCCTGTCATATTAAAGGATTAGGATTTCAGGTCACATTTCGACCTATTTCCTGTCATATTAAAGAATTAGGATTTCAGGTCAAACCTCGACCTATTTCCTGTCATATTAAAGAATTAGGATTTCAGGTCACATTTCGACCTATTTTCTCTTTGTAATGGATTAAGATTTCACGTACCAATTCTTTATTTTTATTTTACTTTGCTTTTCGAGGTCTATAGGCATTTCAGGCGATAAACTCGACCAACCTCTCTCCCGATCATTTACAAATTTATTCGGTTTCAGATGGATGTCACCTTGAAGTGTCAACTCCACCTTGGGTGATGCTGCCGATTCCATCCGAATTCATCTCTCTGCCGCAGCGACACAACTTCACCTTCTCCGTCAAATCCTGCCACAGCGTGCACCTTATTCTATTGGCCTTCGACGGCCGGGGTGAGGTGGGCATGTACGAAGTCATCCTGGGAGGGTGGGACAACAAGAGGTGTGCCATTCGACACTGTGTGCAGTGTAACTACTTTGCCGCTGATGTTCCCTGCGCGCCAGTGAACTGCCAAACTTTCCGGTCGTTCTACATCAGCTGGGGCGCGGATCTAAAAGTCGGAAAGATGGAGAGCGGGGTTCCTGACAAGGAGCCTTTCTTGATTAAGCGTGACTTCAAGCACTCTGTCAACCAGGTCTACGTCAACAATTGGTACGGAGTAGGAGCAGAATGGATCATAGGTAAAGTGATGAATTGTGAGTGAGAAGGAGCAGAATGGCTCATACTAGTCATAGGTAAAGTGATGAATTATGAGAGTAGGAGCAGAATGGCTCATAGGTAAAGTGTTGAATTGTGAGTGAGAAGGAGCAGAATGGCTCATAGGTAAAGTGATGAATTGTGAGTGAGAAAGAGCAGAATGGCTCATGAGTAAAGTGATGAATTGTGAGTGAGAAGGAGCAGAATGGCTCATAGGTAAAGTGATGAATTGTGAGTGAAGTAGAGCGTTTGCCGCCCGCTTGCAGTGTGAACTAACTTTAGAAATGGGTGTTAAATCCTTACCAGCCGACATTCGCTGGCTTGTGGATGGCTGGAATATTGTCGAGCGTCTTAAGTTCGTCTTAAAGCGTTTTGTAAAGTGTTTAGAGTTTTGTCTTTTAAGTTCGTCTTAAAGCGTTTTGTAAAGTGTTTAGAGTTTTGTCTTTTAAGTTCGTCTTAAAGCGTTTTGTAAAGTGTTTAGAGTTTTGGCTTTAAATTCGTTTCAAAGTGTTTTGTAAAGTGTTTATAATTTTGACTTTGTTCGTCTTAAAGTGTTTGGTAAAGTATTTACACTTTTGGCTTTAAATTCGCTTTAGTTTTGTAAAGTGTTTATAATTTTCGCTTTAAGTTCGTCTTAAAGCATTTTGTAAAGTGTGACAGCAATGCCACTTAGTTAATAAAAATGATTATTATTACGAATTAATCTTTTACAATCAATTACATGTGATGGGGAATCTTTATTTTATTAATATCCTCCAACAGACACCACTCGTCTCTCACTTGGCGGATATACAGGCACTTACACAACATTAAAGACACACATTTACTGCCACAAAATGTTCCGTAGGTGGAAAACTTCTTACTGAAGGAGAAGACAAATCCGTCTGTAATCTATATTTAGCGAGCCTCCCATCCACCCACCTTCTCCAACATAAGATTGTCAACATGCAATAAATTTATTAAATCAACAATCAAATACACATTAAGACAAATACAATAAAAAAGATTACTTGACGTCAGTATTTCCATGAATCCACGTTCAGATAATTTTATAAGTATACAATCTATCATAAATACAATTCAACAATACAATCACAGGATAGTCTTATCAGAGGACAGAAATGGAGTTATTAGAGATAAGTAATAATAGTATTTACATAACCTGATTCTGTGGTCTTAACAGTCCTTGGCGCACTTTGCCACAGTGTCACGATTTACAGGTCAATTCAATTCTTTCAGCACTAATTGTCACTCACTCATGGAAAAAAAAACACTGTCCCGCTACTTAGAGTTAACTTGACACTGCTTTTCACTATCGACTTTATCAAACAGAGCAATAAATGTAGCAATGTCCAACAATTTTACTACATTAGAAATTGTTCAGGCAGGCAACAAATCTTGCCACCAGACATCAGTGGAGTGCAGTGTGTTCTTACACTTACAAGCCATTCCTGCCTTTATCACAGTCGGTCGTAGAGGTTTGAAAACAAGCTATTCTTGCCTTTTCACAGTCGGTCGTAGAGGTTTGAAAACAAGCTATTCCTGCCTTTATCACAGTCGGTCGTAGAGGTTTGAAAACAAGCCAAGCGGTACATACAGCACGTGAAAATAGACAAATGAAAAGGCTACTTACTGCAAAATATAATTAAGGAGCAAACCTAAGTTTCCAGTTTAACATTTTATATCTCCATCCTATCTTGCATTCCAGTTTCAACTTAACAATTTATATTTCCTGGGCAACAGTATTTATTGGCCCGATACACGCACATGGCTAAAATAAATACAGCACTTCAAAACAATGTCAAGTATTAGCACACTACGTGGGCAGCCTAGTTCAAACACTTGTAGAAATAAAAGTCTAAACACAAGTTTAACACATCAGTATTAAAAGTACATGAAATAGTTCTAAGTCCATACTCTCTCAACCAGTCAGTTTAACTCACCATCAAACTAACGGCCGTCTTTCAAAACCGACTTCTTCTTTGTCGCTTCAGATTCAAGTGGTTAGACAGTAGAATTTTCCACAGTTACTAAACTTTTTATCTCAGCCCATTGGCTGGTCTCGATCCCGTACATCATAACTATTGGATAAATAAAACCTACTCACTAGTTTGCATTACATCAGTAAATCTAGAATATTCTTGCCTTGAGCGTTAACTTCATCTCAGACACTTTAAAAAATACCATCATAGGGAGTTCCCAAGGTCGGGTTACTCTGACAATTTAACATTTTATATAACGATTTAATGTTAAATCAGGGGGAGGCAAATCTACTCCACCACATAAAGTGTTTATAGTTTTGGCTTTAAATTCGTTTCAAAATGGTTATTAAAGTGAATATAATTTTGGCTCTAAATTCGTCTTAAAACATTTTGTAAAGAGCTTATAATTTTGGCTCTAAATTCGTCTTAAAACATTTTGTAAAGAGCTTATAATTTTGGCTTCTATGTTCGTCCTAAAGCGTTTTATAAAGTGTTTATAGTTTTAGCTTTAAGTGATAAAGCATTTTGTAAAATATTTACACTTTTGGTTTTAAGTTCGTCTTAAAAACGTTTTGTAAAATGCTTACAGTTTGGCTTTAAGTTCGTCATAAAAGCGTTTTGTAAAATGTTTACACTTTTGGCTTTAAGTTCAACTAAAAGCGTTTGTAAAGTATTTATAGTTTTGGCTTTAAGTTCGTCTTAAACCATTTTGTAAAGTGCTTACAGATTTTGGCTTTAAATTCGTCTGAAACCATTTTGTAAAGTGTTTACAGTTTTGAATTTAAGTTCGTTTTTAAGCGTATTGTAAGCCAATGTAAGGTGTTTTCATAGTGTTATCTTTAAATTCGTTTCAAAGAGTTTTGTAAAGTGTTTATAATTTTGGCTTTAAGTTCCTCTGAAAACGTTTGATAAATGTTTATAATTTTGGCTTTAAGTTCGTCTGAAAACGTTTGATAAATGTTTATAATTTTGGCTTTGTTCCTCTGAAAACGTTTGATAAATGTTTATAATTTTGGCTTTAAGTTCCTCTGAAAACGTTTGATAAATGTTTATAATTTTGGCTTTAAGTTCGTCTTAAAGCGCTTTTTAAAATGCTTTTAGTTTCCTAGGCACATACGATTTCTAGATGTAGTATATTTTTCATAAGGATTCTATTATAAGCTACGACAGGCAGAATTAAGCGTCCATGCTACTATTGGCAGACTTTTGGGTCCGTGTTACATAGGTTACTAAAGACAAATTTTTGGGTCCACGTTGCATAGGTTACTATGGACAGACTTTTGGGTCCACGATACACGTTACTCCGGACAGACTTTTGGGTCCAAGTTACATAGGTTACTACGGACAGACTTCGAGTTTCACAGTTTAAATTTATACGTATATATTTATTGTTTTTGACAGTTTTATAGCAAGAGTTACATGTAAACGTGCATATTGATTTATAGGCCGAATAAGTTTTAAAAGTAGTTGCACATTTTTAAGTTGCAGTTTTAAGAGTAATTACAGATTTCTAGGAACGCTCAGTTTGGGTACATGCAGTTTGAATACATGCAATTTGGGTACATGCAGACTTAAGACCTGTAGATAGACACACTCTTTGATAGGTACCCTTTAAATCTTTTTTTCATGACAATATAATTTGGGTACATGCAGACCTAAGACCTTTAGGTAGATACACTCTTTGATAGGTACCCTTTAAAAGCTTTTTTTTAATGACAATATAATTTTCAGTATCACATGTATGCTGATGTAACAAATTGAGTTTAAATAGTCATATGTTCATTGATTTTTTTCCAACTTGATTTCAGATGGATTGTGCAATGGAACAGAACCAGAACCAGAAATATGTGAGAATTTAGTTGTTAAGATGAGTCTGTGGTACTCTGTGTGTGTGTGTGTATGTGTGTGTATGTGTGTGTATGTGTGTGTGTATAGTGTGTGTATGTATATGTATGAATATTTGTGTGTGAATGTATTTCAATCTGATTACGTAGAACGTTGTGACGTACCTCGCTCCCTGTGGTTTGTGTGAATGATGAAATAATTATCAACAACAACAGTGAAATGTGTGAATGATGAAATAATTATCATACAAGCAGGAGAAAACAATTCTGAATTTCCATTCAATAAGCAACGTTAAAATGCTCACAGTGTCATTTTAAATCACTCAACAGTTTTATTTGGATTTGCAGTAGAAGTATTTTTGTATTTGAACCAACGTTGCAATAAATAAGTTATGACTCGGGTTTCAGCTTCTCTTAAATTTCACACAACACTACATATCAAGAAGGGCGCAGCACACATAACGGATGTAAATCTGTCTGAGCACACAGTCGCCAGCATTAATATAAACAGTAAGTCCTTCGTTAATACACTGTTTATTTCAGTGAAAGGGAGGGGGCCGTTTCGCAACTAGGTTTCAAATGTTAAAGAAATATTGCTTGCAAGAAAATAATTCTACATCCTGATCGCCAGGACCCTTGTACATTGCATATCCTGTACAATCCATTGCTACGCCATTGACTCACAGTCAAAGACAGACAACTGTATGACATATCAAGGTACCAGTATCTTTCCATGCTAGTGGTCCTCCTATAAAAAATTCACACGACCTCTGTACGGCGGAAGTACCTTTGACCCAGTTTTACGGAACAGTTGTGTTAGCTGGCATTCAAAAAGTTTAATACCAGTCACAAATATCATCTGCAAGTTCTTTTGCCACCACAAAACCGATTTCGATAAAGTACAAATAATTTTATATCCCAGATTGCGGACCTAAGCTAAAGCTACTTTAGGGTACTGTTTTATCAGTTAATACAGTCTTCCTCCCCCCCAACCTTAAAAATCGATACGTCACGATTGAGCCATTAACTTTTAACACCGACATAACATGTGTGACACTATCTCCACACTAGTTATTGGTTATTATTAATTAATGTCTTTACAATTACAAGTGATGAGAATCTTAATTTATGTTATTAATAATTCTCCAGAAGACACCACTCGTCTCTCTCACTTGGCGGATATATGGGCACTGTCAACGTTTACTCTCTTCCACAACATTAAAGACAAACATTTACCGTCACACAATATTTCAGTACGTGGAAAACATCTTACCAAAGGAGAAGATAAACCAGTCTTTAAATCTATAAATAGTGATCCATCCACCCACTTTCTTTTCCAGCATATGGTTATCAATAAATATAAGAAAGTAAATAAATTTAACAATAGAACTCTTTACAGCAGGTAAACTTTTGATCTCAGCCCATTGGCTGGTCTCATTTTTGTAAATCTTAACCATTGGATAATAAAAACTACTCATCCATGTAAAATTGGTTTAAATTACATCAGCAAGTCTGGCACTTTTTTTTTTTTTTTTTTACCTGAGTTGTTTACTTACAACTTTGATATTTAAAAATATCAGCACAATCAGTGCCCAAGGTCAGCTCACTTTGACGTTTAACAATTTATATAACAATTAAGTTTAGAAATAGGGATAGGCAAATTTACTCTACCACAAAATGAAACATCAGTTCTACACAAGCGAAATGTGACGTATCTATTTGACTCTTGAAAATTGAAGGTTTATGATGTCTGGTCCATCTAAGATATTTCTATGGATTTCTAATCTTCCCGATTCATTGACAGGCGTCTGGCGTTGTGTTCTTGCTCTTCCTTGTAAATGAGCAGAACTCCTTCAAAGGTGCTTGTAAATGAGCAATACTCTTTCTTGATCTTTTACCTTCCTCCCTATTTGGTAAATGAGCAATACTCTCTCTTGATCTTTATCTTCCTCCCTATTTGGTAAATGAGCAATACTCTCTCTTGATCTTTATCTTCCTCCCTATTTGGTAAATGAGCAATACTCTTTCTTGATCTTTTACCTTCCTCCCTATTTGGTAAATGAGCAATACTCTTTCTTGATCTTTTATCTTCCTCCCTATTTGGTAAATGAGCAATACTCTCTCTTGATCTTTATCTTCCTCCCTATTTGGTAAATGAGCAATACTCTTTCTTGATCTTTTACCTTCCTCCCTATTTGGTAAATGAGCAATACTCTTTCTTGACCTTTACCTTCCTCCCTATTTGGTAAATGAGCAATACTCTCTCTTGATCTTTTACCTTCCTCCCTATTTGGTAAATGAGCAATACTCTCTCTTGATCTTTTACCTTCCTCCCTATTTGGTAAATGAGCAATACTCTCTCTTGATCTTTTACCTTCCTCCCTATTTGGTAAATGAGCAATACTCTCTCTTGATCTTTTACCTTCCTCCCTATTTGGTAAATGAGCAATACTCTCTCTTGATCTTTTACCTTCCTCCCTATTTGGTAAATGAGCAATACTCTCTCTTGATCTTTTACCTTCCTCCCTATTTGGTAAATGAGCAATACTCTCTCTTGATCTTTTACCTTCCTCCCTATTTGGTAAATGAGCAATACTCTCTCTTGACCTTTACCTTCCTCCCTATTTGGTAAATGAGCAATACTCTCTCTTGACCTTTACCTTCCTCCCTATTTGGTAAATGAGCAATACTCTCTCTTGACCTTTACCTTCCTCCCTATTTGGTAAAAAAGACAAAGAATCACGTTCTTGATTTTCTTTCCTCTTCAAGGTAAATGCAGAAAAGGTGGCGTCATTCAGAATGGTGGTGTCCATTAGAAAGGTAGTGTCCATTCAGAAAGGTAGTGTCCATTCAGAAAGGTAGTGTCCATTAGAATGGTAGTGCCCATCAGAATGCGAAGTTATTAGACTGATGTGGTCAATCAGAATGCAAAAGCAGTTAGAAAGGTAGTGTTCATCAGAATGCGAAGTTATTAGAATGATGTGGTCAATCAGAATGCAAAAGCAGTTAGAAAGGTGAAAATGAAGAAGAGTGGACATCTAGATGCATTATTTTTTTTATTTGTAAAGCCTGATGACTGAATTGTGTTTTGGACCTTTACAGCTGTAACGCCTGATGATTGAGTTGTGTTTTGAACCTTTACAACTGTAACACCTTTGTCATTGATAAGGGAACAAATAGGCCAGTCTCACTTCATCTCGAAGTTGTTATCTCGTCAATCCTTGTGTCATCATAAATATACCCTAAAAGTTAACGTCTTCACCAAAACTTGACTAATAAATTAAATAATTAAGAGTTTTAAAGAGTTAAACGGCCCTTAAGAGGTAAACTGCCCCAAAGCGTTTTGAAATCACAGTAAATTTTCTAGAAATGTGAAAACTTTCAATAAAACTCACATTTTAGTCAGATAAAAAAGCGAAATGTTGACTCTTTTTGGATGAGCTAATTTATCGTTGGAATTCCAATGCTCTCACAGCTCAGAGATGTATAGTGGAGTTACTGCCCTTGACTATCCTCGCACCGCGAAGTGTGACAGTAAATTAATAAAACTAGTGATGGAGACGTGCAAATTGACTTTAGTTCAATAAATAGCGTTAGATTAAATATTATTTTATTTCTTTTTTTTAAAACCAGGTTTCAGTTTTGTTGTAAAGAAAAAAATGTGTTTCATTGATAGACATGGTGTCAGAAAATCATTATCATTTGTAGAAATATAATCTCTTTCGAAAGTTTTCAAAAGTGGAAAAGCTAACAAACCCTTTAAATGTATAAAATGTTGCCCCAGATAAAGAAAAGTTGTAGTTCTTGCGTCTGTCTACAGACATGGGTGAAGGCGAGTCGGGAGTAAGTCAAGGTCGTCTGGCGGGAGCTGTTATTGGAAGTAGGTTCAGTTTTTCTTTGTCTTCTTTTTTCTTGATTTTCTTCTTCCTTTTCTTTTATCTTTATCTTTTTTCTCTTCTCTTTCTATTTCTTTTACTTTTTCTTCTTTTTCTTTTATCCTTCCTCTTCTTTCTTCTTTTCTCTTTTCTTCTTCCTCCTACTCTTCCTTGTCTTAATGCTCGACTTCTCTCAGTTTGAAATGTATATTTCATTCAGTTTAATGCATGCATTTTTCGTTCTCTTTCTTACTCTGTATTCGTTCATTTCAATGTACTCTTTATTTCATTCAGTTTAATGCATACTTTTTTCGTTCTCTTTCTTACTCTGTATTCGTTCATTTCAATGTACTCTTTATTCGTTCACTTTGCGCGTTATTTATTCTGTCCATTTAGTGCACTTTTTAGGGAGTTCAATTCAGTACATTTTCAATTTATTGTGTAGGATATTACTTCCGTTAAGTGCCCACTTCATTAATTTAACTTAGTGCCCTAGTTATTAATTCTAACCAGTCTAATGCATAGTGCCCTAGTTATTCATTCTAACGAGTCTAATGCATAGTGCCCTAGTTATTCACTCTAACCAGTCTAATGCATAGTGCCCTAGTTATTCATTCTAACCAGTCTAATGCATACTTTAGTGTCCTAGTTATTCGCTCTAATGCATACTTTAGTGCCCTATTTATTTCCTCGATTTAATGTAATTTTGTTATTCTTTCAGTTTAAAGCATACTTTATTCATTCTGTTTCAGCATTGATTTTAGGGATTTTGACTGGTTCCTTTGGGTTGCTTCTTGGCATAAGGATTGTAAAAAGGTGAGTAAGCACATTACGTGTGCCAAGGCTGGTGTTCAGTGGGGTGATGGTTATTGTCGATGCAACATTACACATGCACTCATAATGATGGAAAGCCTTAACACTGGTGTATGCCTTGAGCTGATTTCGCACCCTGGTGTGGATGTTTACGTCAAGATCTTTGCTCATCCACTAGTGTTGATAATAAATACGTTAACATGAGAAAAAGGCGTGAACGTTAAGATATTATTGCCAGCTGCTTGCAGTTTCTTGAGGGAGTTTATTGACAGTTTGAAATGCAGACATCAGAGTTTGCTGATCCAAGGGAAGTAATATATGTTTAATGCACGGGGTCGGGTATATATTGGAGTTACTGACCCTCCTCAAAATATTCTCTTTCATAGAGACACTTGATTTTGAGCCTGCTGTTTCAGAAGACTGAATAAAAGACTGAAGAGCACATTTCTGTGCAAACTGTTGGAATTTGCTGCGTCACTTTTGTCTTTAAGCGACAGGTTCCAGCGTACTATTCCAAGACTAGTTTGAGATAGTGGAAATATTTATTTACACTTCTGTTCCCCTTTGACCTGTAAGTGTAAAATAATGACGTGTAGATGCGAAATATACTTTTGTGTTTCGAATATTTTCTTGATTCGAATTTCTTTCTTTCATTGTTTCACGATATGGTATGATTTTCTTCTAATAAATTTCTTATTTGGTAATATTTTAACTTATCTGCTATGTATGTGCACGCGTGTTTGGACGCCTGCCTCTGTTTCTCCACACACATACACACACGCACGCACGCACGCACGCACGCACGAGCGCGTAAGCTGCCAGGTAACAGAACATTCTTTTTACTGGACTTTTTACATTCTTTTTACTGGACTTTTTACATTCTTTTTACTTGACTTTTTACATTCTTTTTACTTGACTTTTTACATTCTTTTTACTTGACTTTTTACATTCTTTTTACTTGACTTTTTACATTCTTTTTACTTGACTTTTTACATTCTTTTTACTTTCTTTACACTTGTAGAAGACAGCGGGTCCTGAAACAGGAAGACCCAGAACTTGCCACTCTTGTAGGGGTTCCGGCCTTCCGTGAAAAGCTTACAGCCAGCGTGATACCGGTCACCCAGCCCGGCCAGCCGCCCATCACCTCTGACATCGCAGACCGCACCTCCCAGCCCAACACCTACACACCCTGCAGCGTCATCAGCTCTCCGCCCAAAGAAAGCAAAGACGGTACGAGAACACCTACTAGTGACGTCACAAGCGCTAAGGACCACGTCACGGAACCAGTGGGAGCTGAGAAGAAATCCATCCTCGATCGGGTAGCAAGTCCTTTACCCGCGTTACCGTCTGACGTCACCAGGATTTCTAGGGCAGTGGAGCACGCGGAGTCAGAAGAGCTGTACACGAATGCTGATGTCCACATTTACGAGGGCATGAAGCTGGAGTCTCCGATCTACGAGAACCGTGACATGGTGCAATACGAGAGTTTGAAGGTGAAAACGGTTTGATTCACTGCATAAAACGTGTTACGTGACGTGGAAATGAGTGAGAAAGTTCTGTCACCTGACGCGGACAGTAAACTACACATACAAGCACGCACAAATTAATGCATTTGATAGTAGGCCAGTCTGAACCTGATAAATGCAAAGCTATTATATCACATGACACAGACAATAAGTTGTTTTGACGAAAACATTTAACATCAAAACGAGACACTTGATATCAGTGGAGTTTTGACTTAAAAATTAATAAAAACCAAACTATTCTGTCAGCTGACGGACAGGGAAAGCAGTTGGACAAAACACAATAAAAACAATTGCCGCATCATAGTGGCAGTCTGAGTGCGAAATATTTGAGTGCAAGAAATATTTGAGTGCAAGAAATATTTGAGTGCAAGAAATATTTGAGTGCAAGAAATATTTGAGTGCAAGAAATATTTGAGTGCAAGAAATATTTGAGTGCAAGAAATATTTGAGTGCAAGAAATATTTGAGTGCAAGAAATATTTGAGTGCAAGAAATATTTGAGTGCAAGAAATATTTGAGTGCAAGAAATGTTTGACTGTGTAAAATGTTTGACAGTAAGAAATGTTGACTGAGAAATATTTGACTGTGTAAAATATTTGATCTGTGTAAAATGTTTGACTGAGAAATGTTCGAATGTATAAAATGTTCAACTGAGTAAAATGTTTACTGAGAAGTGATTGACTGTGAGAAATGCTTGACTGTAAGAACTTTTTGACAGAGAAATGTTTCACCTTAAGAAATTAGATGTGAAATGCGTGACTGTAAGAAATGTTTGACTGAGAGAAATGTTTGACCTTAAGAAATTAAATGTGAAATGCTTGACTGTAAGAACTTTTTGACAGAGAAATGTTTCACCTTAAGAAATTAGATGTGAAATGTTTGACTGTAAGAAATGCTTGACTGAGAGAAATGTTTGACTGTAAAATGCTGACTATGTAGATAACTTAAAAGGAAGAGGATGCAAGTTAGACTTTAAACTGTAAAATGAGAGTGCTTCTTTGACTATTGGAGAGTGCGCCAATGTGTATATAATACATAGCTTGACAATTGCCAGTTAGACTTTAAACTGTAAAATGAGAGTGCTTCTTTGACTATTGGAGAGTGCGCCAATGTGTATATAATACATAGCTTGACAATTGCCAGTTAGACTTTAAACTGTAAAATGAGAGTGCTTCTTTGACTATTGGAGAGTGCGCCAATGTGTATATAATACATAGCTTGACAATTGCCAGTTAGACTTTAAACTGTAAAATGAGAGTGCTTCTTTGACTATTGGAGAGTGCGACAATGTGTATATAATACATAGCTTGACAATTGCCAGTTAGACTTTAAACTGTAAAATGAGAGTGCTTCTTTGACTATTGGAGAGTGCGCCAATGTGTATATAATATATAGCTTGACAATTGCCAGTTTGACTTTAAACTATAACGGGAGAGTACACCGATGTGCGTGTAGTATTTACGTGACAGTGGCTAGTATATGTAGCTCGCCAGGTTGACTTAATAGAACACTAGTCCTGGGCTATACAAACATGGAACACTAGTCCTATTCTATATACGTGAAATACTAATTATATCCTCCATACTTTTTACTGTATCTCTACATGTGCTATTTCTTCAAATGGATTAGTGTCGTTCAGTACAGTATCTATAAGTGTGTTATTTCTTCAAATGGATTAGTGTCGTTCAGTACAGTATCTATAAATGTGCTATTTCTTCAAATGGATTAGTGTCGTACGTAGAAGAGTGTTAGGCTGTACAAACAGTAACATTGACGTGGGTCTCATTAAATGAAAAAGGCAAGACTGAAAAACAAAGTAATGAAACTGATTTGTGTTTCGCTATAAACATTATGGAAAGATGGAAAATCAATAGAATGTATGTATTTTGTTCGAAACGAAAGATATGAAAAAGGCTGTAAAGGAAATAAAGCATAAAAATCGACTCATTTTATTTTTCATTATTTCCACATGAGTGACTTTGGAAAACCAATGAAATGAATAGCTATTCTTGGCTCGTGTTTTCCATTTCTTGAGTGAAAGGCAGATAACAGGATTGCTTGCTTGAAATTAAGCCACTCTCTCGAGATTTTTTATTTCTCACTTTCTTATTAAAAGTATAGTGACTATTGTGTGTGCATAGAGGTCAAAGGAACACTACAGTGACAAGAACGCTAATGTGACAAATAAATGTCAACGTAACAAAGAACACGAAATGACAAGGAACACACTAATGTGATATTTTCATCATCATCATCATTATCATCATCACCACCACCACCACCACCATCATCATCAATCATCATCATCAAAGTTTTAAAGTATTTCATCATTCATACTTTGCATATTCTGTTTATAGAATGGGTCAAGTTTTATAATTTGCCTTTCAGTTTACACATGTCTAGCACACATAACAAAGACACAAAGTGAAGTCTCCACACAAATAGTGATCACGTGACATCTTTTACCTCTAACTCACCATATGGATTCCATGACGTCCAACAAACGCACTCGTCTGTCCGTCCAATTAATACCTTTACCAGTTTCAAGCAGAAAAATGTTGGTATACATTTCAAATAGACAAATTTCAAGCAGAAAAATGTTGGTATACATTTCAAATAGACAAATTTCAAGCAGAGAAATGTTGGTATACATTTCAAATAGACAAATTTCAAGCAGAGAAATGTTGGTATACATTTCAAATAGACAAGTTTCAAGCAGAGAAATGTTGGTATACATTTCAAATAGACAAGTTTCAAGCAGAAAAATGTTGGTATACATTTCAAATAGACAAGTTTCAAGCAGAAAAATGTTGGTATACATTTCAAATAGACAAGTTTCAAGCAGAAAAATGTTGGTATACATTTCAAATAGACAAGTTTCAAGCAGAAAAATGTTGGTATACATTTCAAATAGACAAGTTTCAAGCAGAGATATGTTGGTATACATTTCAAATAGACAAATTTCAAGCAGAGAAATGTTGGTATACATTTCAAATAGACAAATTTCAAGCAGAGAAATGTTGGTATACATTTCAAATAGACACCAGAGCACCAACACCCCGCTATCATCAAAATTAAAATCAAGAAATACTATTTTAGCATATCTAACAAAAGTAAAATGTTAGGGACTATACACTGGATTGCAGTCTAGAGATACCACCCATCTTTTTCTCGACTAACTTTCTCAATCAATCCAATTACAGAATACTAGAACTAACCAGTCGCAACTTTAAATGCACGTCTTTCTCACACTCTCCATGCTCACATTCTCACAAAACACGCTACTCAAAAACATGAATTCGAGATCAATAGGTTTTAAAACTAAAATTAGTCACGTAGCCAGATCTTTGGTCCTCGTGAGATGCAAAACGAAACTATTTAAAACAGACTGAGATGACTGCACATGAACTCCTACAAACATTAACAAAGCACTCATTACCACTGCCTAACTCGTCCTTCACTCATTACCACTGCCTAACTCGTCCTTCACTCAATAGATCTAAACGTTCACTCCTGTTGCTCACCCTAATTCAGACTTCCTATTTTTTCATCCTTCTATATCTCTTTCAGTTCACTTGCCAACATTTTACAATTGAACGTACTATCATAAAATTTCGAAATAATAATAATAATTAATGTCATAAAGAAAATTGCCTATTATACAACAACTATAGCAATTTGAATTGTTGGTGTTTGCTTCAAGCTGCAAATAGCACCTGCATATGGTGGAGTACATTAAGGTGACTGTTACGTTTCCAGTATTTCTTTATAGACCCTGCCTAGGATTTTAAGGACTTTAAAATGATTAGATTAAATTAACTCCTTCTCTCCATCCTACACAGACTGGTTGCCCAAATTATCATTCGACTAAACATTAAAAATGTGTCTTGTAGTGCAGACGACAGATTTACGAACTGACAACTTGCGTACAAAAGCTGGCTTGGAGTCGTTAAATTCCTCTTAATTAATATGCATTCATTACGTCATTCAGCTCACTCAGCCCCCCTCCAAACCACGTATTAATGTTAGGTCTATTATGCATAAAAAAGTTACTACGAAGAGGATTAACAATTTAAAAAATAAGATTTAATAAGGTTTAACAATTAACAAGATAATCAATATACGAGTGCGAAGTCTAATTCTACTCGGCAAGTAAATATATGCTTGTCACTGTTCATGAGAAAGTTTTGCCATAAAAAGTTCCCAGTGATTTTTGATCAATCAGCTTTCACTTAGCTGTTCGTTTGACGCCACGCGGTTTCCAAAGCTAGTCCAAACCGGTCCACCTCACTTAATCATTCGCCAGCAAAATGCACACAGCATAGGTAGAAACTGTCTCTCAGTTACCAAGCCGGACGAAGAATGCGAGTGTAGACAAGGAGTGTGAAGACCTACACATCAACACGTGTCAACAATGGCAGTAGGACTGTAATCGGAGAAGAACTTGAGTTCGGAACTAGGCATCGAAACTTGGAACTAGGAGCCGACCTGAAAACAAGAATGTTTCCATGATCTTTCTGTGTTTTAGTTCACCAACCTAAGCACGATCTGTATTTAAATGCACTGAGTTAGAAATTCGACTAACGCGTCGTTTACAATTTAGATTTGAAGATATAAATGATTTCACGTATGTTTCATTCAACAGTACATGAGGTATGAATTACCAAATATTTACAACGTTAAAATTTAGAGTTCATACAAAGGAACAATTCAAATCAAGCAAAGCGCTTCACAATTTAACATTAAAATTACATGCAATAATTTGAATTACAAAAGGAAATTCATGTCGTGCACAGACGCTCCTGTCACTAGTGAATTTAAGGTTATATAAATTAAAGTTACAATGAAAAAGAGTTACAATGATTTATATACAATAACTTATAGGTTTTGTCATTTACAAGCTAACCCGTGCTTAGGCTAAAAGGTAGCAATGAATAGCACAAAATTACATACATGGTTCAAAATGCAAGATACAATTAATAAATGCAATACCTTTGCAAGAAGTTGACATGATATCTTCAAAGCAAAATAGCGTCGGTGTACCTCTATCGACTCACGAATGTGGCGGTACAGGTAGTCGGTACAACTGATTGCCGTTTTCTGGATCGGAGTGACGAATCTGGCGCGTGCGACCGTATTTATTAAAAATGCATAGAACGCGTCACGTGGTATGGAGTCGGTTCGAGAATCTAGACAATGGCCTAAAGTTGCATAACGTCCTGACCTCTTTGCTAGAAGCTTCTCGATACTGAGGTATCATGGGAGAACTTTAACAAAGGAGATTTCAAAATTTGATTTTTGAAAACAGCAAGTGGGTCAATAAGTCATGACACAGATTTTATCAGACCCGTAACAGTGACAATCACTTTAAAATAAAATAAAACTACACGTTTGACAGATTTGTAATTATTTCTTTATCAGTCAACGACTGGCACTGCGAGCTGAGACTTTTCAGTTTGATTTCTCTTCATTTTCTCTAAGTGGCACTGACCCTATTGTACTCTTGCTAGGGATTTTGTGACCATTACTTCGTTTTTGTTTGATTTCTTGTAATTCTTAAACTTTAGAAAACAGACATTTCCCCCCAAAAAAAACTACCAAGAATAGGAAACTATATCCGTATGTGCATGATTATAACCTTTTGCGTGCCTCCAGTGCTTACATCTTGCATTCTAACCCCACACTTCTAGATTATCAGTTGTTTTAAAAGTATGCACACCAGTTCTCATTTAAAGTCCTAGGAATATTTTTCTAGCTTTCTAAGCTCTGAAGTCCTAGGGATATGCTTCAAGAACGACAATGTTGTTATAGTTCTTATATACAATTCTCTGGTCTGATCTGAAGTCCTACGGACATGCTTGAAGAACGACAATGTTAAGTTATAGTTCTTATATACAATTCTCTGGTATCCAAAGATCTGAAGTCCTAGGGGCATGCTTTAAGAACGACAATATTAAGTTATATACAATTCTCTGGTATTTAAAGATCTGAAGTCCTACGGACATGCTTCGGGCATTGCAGCTGAGGTGCTATTTTTGCAGCATCCTACAATATGATCCTATGTCATGGTCAAGTATGACAATGCTTCTACCACTTTAGTGCCTATTCTCTGTTATTAAGCTTAATATTGTATAAAAGTGTGTGCATTTACAAAAAGTGGTTTATAACTTTTAATCTGTTGTATTGTATAAAAGTGTGTGTACTTATAAAAATGACTTATAACTTTTAATCTGTTGTATAAAAGTGTGTGCTCTTACAAAAATGACATAACTTTTAATCTGTTGTATAAAAGTGTGTGCACTTACAAAAATGACTTATAACTTTTTATCTGTTGTATAAAAGTGTGCACTTAAAAAGGCTGATGACTGAAAGCGAGCTGCAGAAAATGTAAATGTTGTAATTAACTAAAAAGGGAGATAACGTTGCCAAATCCATGGCCGGTCAACTAATCTACTTGACGTTATATTGAATATTTCATTGTTCCTTAACTCAAGCTGTAAGGTTTAGAGACTGAAGAGTAGATGAGGCCGTGGGGCTGTCATCAACATTAAAATAAATGCAATTAAAGTCCATAAATAGCAGCTCAGTATTAATTGTGAGACAGGATCTTAAATAAACCCACATGTGACACAGGCTCATTGGGTCATCGCTAGACCAGAGTTATAGTTTTAGCCCCACTGGACTTAATTAAGACTCATGGGGTCACCGTTAGGCAAGATTTTTGCCTCACTAGACTTAACTGAGACTCATGCTCATCACAGAACATAGTAATACTTTTAAACCTATTTCAATGTGGACTTAATTTCAACTGTGGATTTAAAGATATCTCACTTTTATTTTACCCGTGGACAATGTCACAAAGGGCAATATTTAAATCATACTAATCAAAGTAATTCCTCTCAGCAAGATTAGGTCCCCTATTGTGAAACGTGTGACAAATAAGTTAGTTGCTTTGGTGAAAAAGATAAATACTTAGAATCCATTAAAAAGATCTACCAAATGGAATTAGATGAGCGATGATATGTATATTAATTAGAGCGTTACTAATTAGTAAGACAAAATTTTAATTTAATAATAACAGAAGTAAATGGCGTCATATATACATTAAAAAATATCTGTCAATATATACCGAAAACACAACTGCTATTTATTGAATATATCTATTGCATTTAGTTTCATTGCACATCTTGAATTAATTAAGTCATGTTTCGATAACTCTAGTGTGTGTTTACTCTTCCATTTAGTCACAAACAAATGCAAACCCAAGCGATTTAAAGCTTCTGTTTTGCTTCTGTTCTCATGATCCTATACCTGCCTCTCTGCCTAATTACTTACCTACCTACCTGCTTACCCATCCATCCATCAACCTGCGTGACTGTCTGCGAGCCTGCGTTCTGTTGTCTGTCAGCCTACGTTCTTTGTCTTAATTATATAAATATAAGTGTTGGTACCAATAAATCCGTGCACGAAAGCTTCAAAGGTGGCCACAAGTACATAAATAAATTGTAATTGGCACTTTATCCACCTCACTTAGAACGCTGGAAGTCGCCATATGTTATTACATAGTACACTATTAAAAAAAACAACATATTTGTATTATTACTTCTTATTTAAAGAAAAAAATAATGTCATTAACAGTGTTTGTTTAGATCAGTTTTGGTTCATTGGCTGATTTCATCGTTTCACTGACACCACGGACGGATGCAAACCATGCTAAGGATCGATCATTGTTAGGACAACGACGAGGGTGGAAGGAAAATAGTTGTTAGTATCCTGCTTTTATAAATGAACCGTGTTTTATTGGAAGAAAGTCAGAGCAGTTTTGGCTAGGGCAGGATTTACTGTCACATGACCACAGCCAGTTTCCCAGACTTCTATTTTTGGATACCGGAATAAAATGTGTTGTTTGATTGGTCAGTGTGTGCGTGCGCGTGTTTCATCAAACATACATTTATTGTAGACGTACTATAATAGCATTCATTAAGAGGACTTCTCTGCAGACACATGGGCCACCACGTGTTACTGTTTTGCTTCCTACGAGTCACGTACTTCTGACTGCTGTAAACGTGTCACAACTGTTTGAGCTTTCTAGTCGTAAAGACAACCCTGTGTGCGCATGATACATGATCAAACTCTGTATCGGAAGACAGTTTGGATTTCATTGTTTTTCAACCGCCTATTTTAGCATGGATAGAGATCCCTGTGTGCTGGCTTGTGTGTTTTTACACAGAGTGGCAGTGATTATTCTGGGACTCGGACTGAGCCGTTTAGATGCCTCTGCACTTGAAAATAACAGTAAGTAGACAGTCCGCTCTGCCAAAGTAAGGTGTCAGTCACGGTTCCTATAGTTGTGTGTGTGGTGTGTGTATACGTGTGTATGGTTGTATGTGCAAAATATAGAAGCCCACTAAATGTGCCAAATTTAGCAAAATGCTTTGACGTGTTTTTGTTAATTGCTTGTTTCTGTTCGGTCGCGAACGTTGTAGACTGACATCATTAACTTGAGGTTAATCACCACTCGGCACTCTACTGCCGTGAAAAGATTTCGACATTTTTTTTCGAATCCTTATTTAACGCTGCACCCAGCTTTCAAATGATAGGCCTTACCCGACAACTAAGTCAACATAGCTGCCTTGCATGCATGACTCCAAAAATCTCGAAGTAGTTTGACCTACTTTTATTTTTCAAATGCCGACTCGACTGGATGGAGGAGTCGGGGTCGAGCTCAGTGCACGGCAAAGATATGACCCACTTTATTTACATAATTTTGACAAACGAAATCTTGGTCGAGTCTGTTTACGTCACGACATGGAGAACTACGTTGAGGAATTCAACTCCTTATCTAGACCCAGTTTAAGTTCTCATCATACTCCAAGTCCATCAATCTGTAATTAGTGGATAGTCGGAAATATACTATTTGTCTTTCCTTAATATTTTTAATAATATGGTACACATTACGATATTGCCGATTTATGTACTAATAATATTGATGGTTAGTATACTGATATTATTGATGTATTAATATCGTTGATGGTTAATGTATCAGTATCATGGATGATTAACGTAATTACATCACTGATTATAATTAACATAGGAATGACATCATTGATAAGTAATGCACTGATGACATCATTGATGACTAACGTTTGAATGACATCATTGATGAGTATATTATTAACATCATTTATACATCCCAATCAATCATGTAATATCCTTATTTAGTGATACGCAAGAAGTGATACCCCACCTTATATGCTCGGTTTCAATAGTCGTTTGTTTCTAAGCCATGGCAGTCTTATTTTCTAGATTAGTAACTGCTATATCATTTCGTCCAGCAACTGCTGGTATTACGTACTTGTATGTCAATGGCTCGCGTCTATTTGCTGACCTTGAACTCAGGGACAACTGCGCTCAAGGCAGGACAGTTGTCTCTCGCTCTAGGGACTGAAGTTCGACTCCAACTCGGGTGGAAAAACCCCAAACAAAACTATGGGTGATCCGCAATCGTTTCCCTCTGTGTTGGGCTTTGTGTGTACACTATCAACCTTTGTGTGTACACTATCAACCTTTGTGTGTACTCTATCAACCTTTGTGTGTACTCTATCAACCTTTGTGTGTACACTATCAACCTTTTGTGTGTACTCTATCAACCTTTGTGTGTACACTATCAACCTTTGTGTGTACTCTATCAACCTTTGTGTGTACACTATCAACCTTTGTGTGTACTCTATCAACCTTTGTGTGTACACTATCAACCTTTGTGTGTACTCTATCAACCTTTGTGTGTACTCTATCAACCTTTGTGTGTACTCTATCAACCTTTGTGTGTACACTATCAACCTTTGTGTGTACTCTATCAACCTTTGTGTGTACTCTATCAACCTTTGTGTGTACTCTATCAACCTTTGTGTGTACACTATCAACCTTTGTGTGTAATCTATCAACCTTTGTGTGTACTCTATCAACCTTTGTGTGTAATCTATCAACCTTTGTGTGTACTCTATCAACCTTTGTGTTTAATCTATCAACCTTTGTGTGTACTCTATCAACCTTTGTGTGTAATCTATCAACTGGCACGGCAAATCGGGTCTCGTACTATTGGCTGCGCATTTTAAAGACCTCCTTGGCCTCAAGAAAGAAAAAATAGGCATGCAATGGCCACTGTCCGAACATTTCTACTCCCCTCAAGTCTTCTCCCCCCCCCCTCCTTTATCTCCGAGCAAAAATATCTCTTCTCGTCTCTTTCCCCTGTCTGCAAAATTAGCGAAAATTGTAAGTAGTCATCTAACAACAACAAATAATCCCCAATAGGGTCAGCCACATTCAAAAGGAGTGTTTTTAAAAAAAAGAAACTAAACCACACAGCAACGCATGAGTTATCTTTATTACTGGTAAGGGCACCCCTAAATTCGGGTCTCCTACATTCTGCAAATTGAGTCCAGCACTGGGTACAGAGCGGAACAGGCCTTTTTCATTTCTTTCCCCTGTATTTGTGTGCTTGGTGCCGTCTTGACCTAAGCCAATCGAGGTCACTGCTATTCCGAGTAGAAGGGCTAGTAGAGCAGGGAAAAGAGAAATAAAGGTCTAGTAACAGGCGAGTAGAAGGGCGGGTAGAGTAGGGGAAAGAGAAATAAAGGCCTAGTAACAGGCGAGTAGAAGGGCGGGTAGAGTAGGGAAAAGAGAAATAAAGGCCTAGTAACAGGCAATGGGTGACAGAGGTGTCGGAGCTTTGTGTCATATGGCGTGCAGCTGTTTTGAAATGGTTTCCAGTAAAACTCTGGATGATAAAACTCAACTGCTGCCAAGTAGTCCTCTTCTCCGTACAGGCACGCACGCATGCACACATAAGCACATATCACATTTTGTTTTGGCAATTTGTTATAAATGTACTTCAATCGAAGCCGTCTTTGCATCGCGCGAAAGGGGCGAAAGCCGAAAGTGCCCCCCTACATTAGTAAGCAAGCCGTCTCTGCATATTTTCCACTTCCAAACTTTTGCTGATTTCGCGGATGGTGTCAAGAAATTTTGATCAGCCAAATCTAGGATCGGTTATTGAATATGTAGAATCATTGACTGATCAACCATATCTAGAATCAGTGGCTTATCAGTCATCTATTATAATCAATGGTTGATTGCCATATCTAGAATCAGTGACTTTGTTCAGCAATACATAGAATCTGTAGTTAATTAACCATATTTATAATCAGTGGTTGAGTAACCACATAAATAATTAGTATAATTACGAACCATACACAAGTCAGTGGTCTGTGAAGCCCCATAAGTTAGTAGTTTATTAAAAAACAGAGGGAGCAGACGGGCAGCGACAGAGTGACAATTAAGCTGTTTCCTGTTCTAGGGCTTAGTCGACTGTTCTGTTTCCTGTTTCCTGTCTAGGGCTTAGTCGACTGATGCTAACAAACCTATACACACTTTTACATTAAACTGGTTCAGACAGTTCGTCCATCGCAAATAAAATTAAATTGTCGCATCAGACAAAGCAAAGTTCCGATTTCCGACAAGGCGTTGGGAGTTCCGTAAAGGCAGGGGATTGACTCATGAAGCGATGATGACCTAAGTGGTCATTGCTTGTTCAGTCTGTGTCATTGTTTATTCACTATGTGCACTTGCTTAGTCAGTATGTCATTGCTTAGTCAGTATGTCATTGCTTATTGAATATGTATCATTGCTTATTCAGTATGTGCTATTGTTTATTCAGTATGTGTCGTTGTTTATTTAGTATATCATTGCTTACTCACGATGTGTCATTGCTTATTCAGTATGTGTCATTGCTTATTTAGTATGTCATTGTTTATTCAGTATGTAACTGTTTATTCAGTATGTGTCTTTGTTTATTACACTATGTGTTGTTTGTTCAGTATGTGTCATTGTTTATTCAGTATGTGTCATTGCTTACTCAGTGTGTGTCATTGTTTATTCAGTATGTGTGAATGGGTGTCATGTCTCTGATTGCTTTATGTGTGATAAAATTCATATTTTAATAATTTTCTCTCCACATTCAATTTCTCTTGCAATCATACACTACGTCCACCACAGGGTCTTTGTCTTTCGTGGTCTGGGAGTGACTAAGTGTCAAGCCCTGGGTTGTCACTAATTACCTCCTCCCCCCAGGTGTTACTCGTCCAAGGTAACCGGCCCTAGCTGAACTATTCTCGTCAGCCTAAGAGTCGTTATCTCGACCCTCACATTTATCTCCCCATTCGATGATGGACCTACCCTAAGAAATGTGTCTTTAGACCGTTTTTGTCATCGTTATTACGTCGTTGCTGCCCCCACTGTCATCTACACATTTACCCCTCTTCAGAAATGATGAGAGTGGATAGGTAAAATAATAACAATTTATTAAAAGAAAAGAACAATAATCAATCAGTCGCTAATAGAATAACAATTAAATTTCACTCAAGGGCGATATCAGAGATTCACAGATCTCTCAAAGCTTATCACTCTAAACTGAAATTTGGAATATTAATAATGTGTTAATTCCCTAGTACAATTACTAGAAAATTTATAGTCAGAAAAATGAATAATTTCAATACGTTGCCTAGAACAATTACTAGTTCTTCAAATAATCAGGTAGTTATATCTTGTTATAATCACTATAAACTAGACTATAAGAAGAGGTGGCTCGTGAGAGCCGGTTATGAACTGATGTTTAGAGATGCAAGGGGTGAGGCCTGTTTTGGCCCACTCCGGTGCATACTCCAACAAAAGCCTGTGTGATATGTGCCAGTAATACGTCGTGTCAGGTTGTTACATAGACACACATGACATACACCATTGATGTTTGGGTGGGGCCCAGTTTTATTATGTCATGCCAAGGAACGTTTTATTGGCGGTGTGTGTTGTGAGTGAGTATCATGAAAGTGAATAAATGGACGAACAGACCAACGGTACAAAAAATACGAATACAAATTCTTTCGGACCTCTCAAAGTCTAAGAATAACAAGAGAGTTGAAAGATGGTTAAATCAGGTTATTTATTTCCCGATTTAAAGGGGGCACTACTCTTTCACACAGTGATTAGTCATACATTCAACTTTCCAATGTCATACACTCTGTGGGAAATAAGGGGAGATGAAAATGACAATAATCCAAAAATGTCAAATAAAAGTTAATTATATCATCAGCAATTCGTATACAAAATAGGCCTACATTAGCCATCATATTAAATTCACATTGTATAACAAATACTAAAAAATAGCAGTGAATTTCTACTCACAAAAATGATAGTAATAATAATAAATTTCTGATCGATCAAAAAGTACAATTCTATGTTCCTATCACTAACAGTTCTAAGTGTGCTAAGCTTTTAAATGTTCTCGTTTCTATCAGTTCTAAGTGCGCTTTTGCCTTCTAATTTTATTAACTACTCACAGTACTGTCAAAGTTCGAAGATCAGTGACATAATCTCACGTGTCACTTATAAGGGATGTTTTGAAGAGTTGACGTCATTCATGGAGATGTTTTGGAGAGAAGATGGTGCATCGTAGCCTGGCTCATATTCATAAGATGCTTTGAAGTGAAGATGACGTAATCTGTCGCGTCACTCACAAGGGATGCTTCAGAAGATGGTGATGATAGATGGCGCCTCATAGCGTCGTTCATAAGAATGCTCTGAAGAGGTGAGGTGACTTTCACTGTTGCGTCACTCAAAGGTGCTCCGAAGGGAAGATGACGCAATTGCGGCGTCACATTACAGGTGAAGATTCTGCAGAATATAGGCACCATTCAGATTATCGTAATCTGATACTTAGTTGACTGCTGTCAACCTCGATAATTATCGTTGTTTCCCGGTGGCAACAGACATCCCAACGACGTTTGGCATTATCGGATGATGATTCGTCTAATGAGTTGTGTCATCACATCCTATTGAGTGTAGTAATTCGGGTCGTTCCCACGAAAACTAGCCCCTCAACTGATTTAGATGGATGGAGTGTAGGGGGCGCTTCCGGCTTCCGCCGCTTTCGCGCTGGGTGAGGGGGTTGTGGGGGAAAAGGGGAGGGGGTGGTTTAGCCCACTGGCTATGTCAAAGTAGTTCTCATGTATCGTTTCCAATTGGACAGTTGTCCGCAGAGTTGTTTGGTGGCTTACTCGTTACCTCTTGCCTGGCCGGTCAAGGCTGTCTGTCATTCTGAGCTCTTGTTGTTTGGGTGTATCCCTTTTTTTTTTTTTAAATTATTTTTTTTTATATGTATATATATATTTTTATTTTTAAAAAAAACAACAACAAAGAATCCAACACCCTTCTTGTTTTTGTCCTCTTTTTTTTTCTTTTATATTATTTAGCAGTTCTGATTATTATTATTTTTTCCCTTTTATTTTTTCCTTTCTCCTGTTAATCTTTCATCATTTGGCTTATTATTTGTTCAATTTTACTTGTTTATTTCTTTACTCTAGATTTTGCTTTTATTTACCTGGTTATAATAATTTAATTAGTTGTTTTTATATATCCATTATTATTTCCTTATTTACTTTGTAGTTTTGTTGTATAAATTTAGGTGGTCCTCCCAATCATTACTTTAGTCGACCAATGGTGGGGCGATAGGGGGCATCACTGGGGAAGCAGTGTAATGTAATGTAACGGAATGTAAAAAAGGACAGACCTCCTGGGTGCAATGGGGTTGTGATGAAATAATAAACATATATAAGTTACTACATGCACTTTCCAGACGATACTTCAACAATACAACACACACACACACACACACACACACACACACACACACACACACACACACACACACACACACACACACACTCATCTCACTCCTGCTCATACTGCCTTGGTGGTATTTCTTGGACTTTTCTATTTTATTCAATAAATGCAATCAGGATACGAAGACAAAAATGCAGATGTTTAGTAAGAAACTTTTAAATGCCAAACATATCCTTTCTGCTGTAGTTATAACTATGTTATTAATGCATATTCAACATTTTTATTTTATACGTTGTTAAATTACTCATGTAAATCTTCTTTATTTCGGATACGCATGACAGCAAAAGTCTTTATGCTAGAAGTGAGTTGAAAATTGTAGACATCAATCATTAGTAATGTGCATTCGCTTTTTTCTCAGATCACTTAATATGTCCTGCCACGTTCGATCATTATACTTTGGTAATCTAATATATCTTTCTTTTGTAATCTAATATATCTTACTTTGGTAATCTAATATATCTTACTTTGGTAATCTATCTTACTTTGGTAATCTAACATATCTTTCTTTGGTAATCTAATATATCGTTCTTTGGTAATCTAATATATCTTACTTTGGTAATCTAATATATCTTACTTTGGTAATCTAATATATCTTTCTTTTGTAATCTAATATATCTTACTTTGGTAATCTAATATATCTTACTTTGGTAATCTATCTTACTTTGGTAATCTAACATATCTTTCTTTGGTAATCTAATATATCGTTCTTTGGTAATCTAATATATCTTACTTTGGTAATCTAACATATCTTTCTTTGGTAATCTAATATATCTTACTTTGGTAATCTAACATATCTTTCTTTGGTAATCTAATATATCTTTCTTTGGTAATCTATCTTACTTTGGTAATCTAACATATCTTTCTTTGGTAATCTAATATATCTTTCTTTGGTAATCTAATATATCTTACTTTGGTAATCTAATATATCTTTCTTATGAGACGAGCAATGTGTGTTGGTATAATGTATGCTCGATATTTTGGTGGATCTGCGTTTGTGAGGTGTGCGTGCATGTGCATGCATATCTATTTATTTCTGTGGTTTGTGTGCGTTGAGTTTGTTTGAGTGATGCGTGTTATATGTGTGTAGGGAAGCTATATCGTGCTACGTGGATAATGCAACAGGACCCTTTTGAGATAGACTTAATACTTATTTAACACTCCTCGTTCATTTTTATTGCTCATTGACTAATTAAAGCCGATGACGTCATAGTCCTCATCATTCTCGTTTAAATACGAGATTTTTTTTCCTTCACTTAATTTGACATATGGTTGACCTACACACATCTGGAAAGCAACTCAAGGACGTGTGCATTCACGTGGACATGACGTCACTAGAGAATTTGGGGCTTGTACATTGCACCAGGCACGGTAAGGTGAGGGTGTGGTCCTTATGTTGCTGAACTGACATCGATCAAAATTATCATTAAAGCTATAGTAGCAAACAAAAAAACAAAAAAAAAAACCACCATCCACTTCCCATATCAACACACACACAGACATACAATAATGCATAATAACAAACACACACACACGCACGCACACACACATACACACACACACACACACACACACACACACACACACACACACACACACACACACACAAAGTTCCTTTAACACATAGGTCCCATCCGGGGAAAAAACATAGGTTTATAATCCGACACTAGCTCCCAACTCATACCCAGTGGGTGACTGAGTGGAGGCAGATTACCGGCACCGGTTTGGGGGGTTATAGGTCTTGGGAATAAATCAAAAATCAAGGTTTGGGGGGTAAATTTCACACTGAAACCAGAGCACCCCTTTAGGCTTCGTTGCGAGCTGTGTGTCTGAGGTATCCAGTGTGAGATTGTGGGGACTATAAAAAAGGTGATTATATATCTCGAGCTATGTCTATAGTAGGCATCTATTGCTCGAGAACCATCTCGCAATACCTCCTGTGGTTGAGAGGGAAAGGTTATGTTGTGGTTGGGTTCGTGGCATTGTGGGGTGGTGGGGGAATGTGGGTGGGTGGGACCTGCCCATCGCATTTGCCACATTGGGTGGTGGTACTATGGGGCGCGCCAGGTCCGTTATCTTGGGACGTTGTTTTGGGTCGGTTTGTCTGCCGCCACCCAGCCCACCAAAAGGGCTGGATTTTGGGGGGCGTCGCCTCATGTCGGATTTCCCCCGCCTTGCTGGCGGACAAAGCCAGCAATCGGCTATTGTAAAAAAAAAAAAAAAAAGGAAGAAAAAGAAAAAGAAAATTTCTAATTATTTAAAATTATCTATATATTCACGGGCCCTGGATGGGATACTGTTATGTATATGGAGAGAGTATAGTCATCCCAACAGTTAGCTTCCCACCACTGGTCTCAATTAACTGATTTAGATGGATGGAGTGTAGGGGGCGCTTCCGGCTTCCGCCGCTTTCGCGATTTAGCCTTCAGTCCTCCTTATTTAAACAATTTTGAGAACTGTAGAACGAACTGTAAAACCTTCTAGAAGTTTCAGTCATGTGACGGGTTTTGTCCCTGAAAGTTTATTTTTATTCGTGCTTGACTGTCACTTCTAATAGGCATTGGCTTTCTTCCTGGTAAACAACATTGACCTTGGTCACTTCTACTACGCATTGGTTTTCTTCTTCGTAAACAACATTGACCTTGGTCACTTCTACTAAGCATTGGGTTTTCTTCATAAATAACATGTGACTGGTCACTTTAATGCGCATTAACTTTCTCCTTCATAAACAAGTATGCATGTACACACACACACACACACACACACACACACACACACACACACACACACACACACACACACACACACACACACACATACACACACATACGCCCGTATCTATAAATCTAAATACAACCTATTCATTTACATATATATATATATACACATTTTCGTGAAATAATATACACATACTATGTCTATACACAGTCTGTCTTATCTAGATGATATAAGTGGATGAACTAGTGTTTAGAAATTAAAAGTTATCTACGTGTTAGAGTGTGAGGCATTACAAAATTGCGTCCTTGACCACGAATTACCTCCCTTACTTCGCGTTTTGTTTATGTGGCACATACGCGATTTTAAGTGAAATAAAATATTAATTCTGAGTCCCCCCATCCCCGTGACAAAGAAAATCGGAATCAGAAATTATATTAAATCAAGGAACAATTACAGACATATGACACAAGCATAAGTAAACATTCACCTGATGTATCACAGGCACAGGCAGGGAGGTTCGACCCATTGTGGTATCTAAGAGTCGAGACTGTCCTGTAATACGCGTAATACCCACGTGACGTTCTATATTTCCTTCCAAATAGCTCTGGTTCGGGCGAACTTTACTGCTTGCCTCTCTTTTCCATTGTCTTCTTGACCAACTTGGTTTCTCACAACAGTCTGGAAATGCTCAAGTGGCAGTACTTTTAGACCAAGGTGTAATCAGGGCCAAGGTCTCTAGCTGAAGATAACGCTGAAGCTCTCGGTGTAGATGGAATGTCACCTCTTGGAACTGTTGACTCCCGAAGCTGTGAAATATAGAAGTGTTTGTGCACATCAGCTCATGTTTTACTAAGTTTTAGTCTGTAATTTTATTCTTGGTTCTCATTTGAATTTCTTTACATGCGTTTGCTCGATACCAAGAATAACATTACAGTTTCAATCATTTTAAAACACAACCCTTTGCAAGAAAAATACAATCGAAATTTGTAATAAGTAGAATTTTGCGAATCATTATTTACAAAATATATTTACCATTTCAGACATAGTCTTATTCTGCCACAATTTCCATAGGGAGTTGTTACGGGTCTCTGAGGATTCTCAAAGTGAGATTAACTTTGCTGGGTTTTTCAAACACCTGCTTACCCTCAACTGTAATGAATGCCCTTTATCTCAGTCTTTTGTTACCATAGCTACAGTTGGCAGACTGTGTTCTAAGGGTTGGGATTCTTATCGTTGTCTCGACTCTTAGATACCACAATGGGTCGAACCTCCCTGCCTGTGCCTGTGATACACAAACGATGATGTTATCAGAGCTCTCTGCACAAGTGAGCGTCTGTCGAACATTGAGATATGCGTATCATCACCATTTAATTTACACTATTTTGTTCCTTTGTTCCCCGACTGGACCAAAGTCAGCTGTCCAAAACGGCCTATGAATATTTATACAGCAATGATTCAAGTTAAACTTTGTCGAAATTGAAGAAGAATAAAATTCAAAATATTTAGGATTAATATTAATTTGGGTTAGTGTAATTGTGGCAGACTTCCGAGTTTCTAATTAAGTGACCATCAATCTCTTCTGACTAATTAACCTTAAATTATGTACAGATAAGATTCTCTCATACAGACAATTAATTAGTCACTGACAGGGTCTTGTCTTGCGGTCGAGAGTGACTAAGTCATACCTTGAGAGTTCTATCTACAGATTACCTCCTCTCTAAGCATTACTTGTCTCAGGACAATAGATTCTGCAGCTCTATTCTTGTCTGTCAATCTATTTCCCGGTCCCCCACGTCTCTCATTCCGGTAGCAGGAAAACTATCCTAAAGCATATACGTGACCGACTTCTGTTACGTCATTACATCTTCTAGCTCAGTCCCCACCCCTACCAGTATACATCCCTCTCACGTAATGGAAGAGTGAATAGTTTATAACATTTAACAAATTTTATTAAAAAAGAATAAAATAATAAAATTCAGATTATTCAATGTTAATAAACCACACCAGAAATAATACAAGATTCAAGATTCAAATACGTCTCTCTCAAAGACAAGATTTAGAAGAATAAGAGATTTAAGAATTTAACAATTCTCAATCAATAAATAGAAATGAAAAATTTAAGAAGTTAACATTTTCAAAATCAGTAATTAGAAAATAAGAAATTCGTCCTTCACAATTTTTCTCAACAATTATTAGAACATGCTCACAAATTAATGTTAATACTCTGCCTAGAACAATTACTAGGTTCATACATTAAGCATTAATATTCACTCAAAAGAACGTATCAGAATAAGAAAGATAGGAAGAAATAAACACAAGAATTTACACAATCACTGAACGATACAGGTTTACAATGAGACAAATGGGCTATGATCACCTGGTATTTGTGTGCATTGTTCCCAGCCAGTTATCATAGCCACTTGTTACAGCTTCACTTGGAACAATTCTGAGATAATGTTCAGGTCCATAAGATTCACAATTAATTTAGCACATGTTCTTGAATCACAAATCCAGTGAAATTCAGTTCTTGACTCAAAGCAGATATTTCTTCATGAATATCCCAATTCAGTCCAATAAACAATAAGCGATACCTTTAATGACAACCGATTTTGATTCAGTTAACGTCACACCAAATCTTCAGTCACAGTGAATTCGCCTTGTCTAGTCTGTGTGTCCTCTTGCCTGTTAATAGCTCAGTTAAACAACCGTACTTGCGTCGTCCAGACAGTTCTGCTGTTTCATCCTTCAGACCAGTGTTCTTAGACCAGCGTTCTTAGACCAGCAACTTTAGACCAGCGTCCTTAGACCAGCGTCTCTCAAAGCTGTGAAAATACCAAGTGAATTTCCACACATCAGTCTCATGTTATGACTAACGTAAACCTGTAATTCCTTTCTTGGTTCTCATCTTAAATTCTTTCACATTTTACTTCCTTTCTTAGTCCAAGAATGCAGTTACAGAAAATCATTTAAATTACAACATTAGTAAGAAAAAATCTACAATTTGCAATAAGTAAAAAATAAAAACAAAATCGTAAATTTACCATCTCAGACAATCCAGTCCGCTCTGTATATGCTTCCTTAACCGTAGAGAGACGATATATGGGATTCTGGAGTCGAATGCGCGTCCCGGTGACAGTGGGCCTATTTAACCTAAGTTAGGTTCTATGTTCTAATCCCCCCTTCTAGACATAATCCATCCCTTGTCTTGCGTATTGTATTTTAGTCTCGGTTGAGTGACTCTACTCAAAGACTGCTCTGCTAGTGCAAGGCTGGTGTCAAGCTGCCTGACTCTGAGTTTCAATGGCATCTATCCCCTTTTGCCGGTGCATGCTATTACGTAACACATGCGTCCATCTCAGCGCATTTGTCGGAGCACCTGGCAGTGTGACTGCATCGGTTGCTTGGTTCGACTTTGAATCTCTAATCCCACTGTGAGATCAAGGCCTGACTGCTTAAAAGGTTGAATACGATTTTCTACATGGCAAAATACCTGACTGGCTTTGCAGTGGCTCACAATTAAAGTTAAATCATCAAAAGAATTCTACGTCTGTTCAACTCTAATTAAAGGAATTTTTATCTGTGTGTCTGTTTGCATTTTCTAACCCTACAGTAATAATCTGCATTTTCGCCTTTACAGTATGTGTCATTGCTTATTCAGTAATTGTCATTGTTTATTCAGTATGTGTCATTGCTTATTTATTATTTCATTGCTTATTCAGTATTTGCTATTGCTTATTCAATGTGTCATTACTTATTCAATTTGTGTCATTGCTTATTTACTATATGCTAGAATCTATTCAGCATGTGTAGTTGCTTATTTAGTATTTCATTGCTTACTCACCATGTGTCATTGTTTATTCAGTATGTGTCATTGCTTATTCAGTATGTACATTGTATTGTTTCATGTGCTTTCAAAATGTAAATTCATTTATTTGTGTCACGTTACATGATGTCTTTGATGTCTTTGTCAGGGGGCCACAATCTGACTTTTGAAACCATTAGGGGCCACAAAAAAGTGAAGATCAAAATCATCCCACACAAGACAGACATCACATCTAAGAACACACAAATAACAATTAAGACTATAATTACGACAAAGAAGTTGCATACTAAGACTCATTCTAAAAATGTTATGATTACGTCAAAGTCAGTGTGATGGATATTGCTGCATGACATCTGCAAGCTTCAAAATGTTCGGCTTGATGTTTGACGTTGAACGATGCAAAATTGCTTCTAGATTATCATCAGTTAGCTGACTGCGGGTGTTGCTTTTGTTTAGTTTCATCTGTGAGAAAGCCTGTTTGCAGCAGTATGTGCTGCCAAACATGCTGGTGTAGACAAGTACATTATTTTTCATATTAGCAAATGTATCAGGCAATGTTCTGTAGAAGTCAAGCAAACAGTTTTCTCAGTAAGTATCACGCAATTCATCAGATGCCTGGAGATCAGTAAGTTCAAGCTGGTATTCTGAGCACATGTTAAAGTTGGCTGCTTTGTTTGCAAGCTGTCTTGTCATGTCTGCTGAGAGGTGTGAAATTCTTCATTGAACTGTCATATGATTCAAAGCCACTGTCTGCAGTTTGCGAAGAGCCTCCGGACACCACTTTTCTGATGCAGTGATCTTACATTGCTTGACAAATTCACCATCAGTGCAAGGTCGGCTAGATTTAGCTATCATCAACGAAATCTCGTAACTGACCTCACATGCTGCACTAAAATCTGCTGACTGCTTTGAGAAAATGTTCTGTTGGCGATTCAGCGAACGCCTCAGAGATTCAATTCGAGCTGTTCGTTCATCACCGACAACGTTGTGGAAATCTTGATGCTTCGTCTCTTAATGACGCTTTATATTAGAAACCTTGAATGACACAGTAGACAAATATTGTTCGTGTTGTTGAACAAAATAGTATTGTAGAGTCCAGTCATCATTAAACTGCCGGTTTTCATTGCCAACTTTTCTTTTATGATTAGCTGTCATTTTGTCACAAAAATATAATCAAAATAAACAACAGAATGTGGTAGGTCCGACACTAATGCTTAACAGCTACTGACCGACGATATCACAGGAAGGGGCAAGCATGTATGCATGGGATTTGCTGCCCATCTCGGTATAGCCTTTTTCTCTTGCCTCTGTGAGTGTTATGCCAGCGGGCAGACATCATCTGCATGGAGCGCCTGAAAAATGGGTGAGATGTTGCTTTATATTAAATCGCAGAGTGTATGAGTAAACAATTGACATTTTCGTTTGACATGGCGGGTTACTCGGCAACTTTACCACACTTGATGGTGAGTTAACTGACTGGTTGAGAGAGAATGGACTTAGAAATATTTCATTCACTTTTCTCTATTGATATGTTATACTCGTGTTTTATGTAGAGATGTGCTACGTGAGTTTTATTTTTACAAATGTTCGAACTAAGCTGCTCACAGATAAGAACTTGACATTGTTTTGATATGATGTATTTATTATGTGGTATGCATGTTTTGGGCTAATAAATACTTTTTCAGGAAACTGTAAGGTGAGAAAAAAATATAAGAAAGAATGGAGTTATAAAGCAATAGACTGGAAGTTTGGCATTTGTCCTCTTATATTTTACAGAGACAAGTAGTCTTTTCTGTTTTCATTTCAACGTTTGATTTGAATTTCCTGGTTTACTGTTTGTAAACCGCTATGATGACCAGGATAGATGCGAGAAATTGTCTGCCACAGTGTGTGTGTGTGTGTGTGTGTAATGTAAAGAAATACACCACACTCACTTCATGTATGGTGGCAAAGATATGCTGACTACGTGAGCAATTCCGGTACTTAATTTGTGGGGAGCAGTTCCATCCTAGGCCGATTTCTCACTCTTAAAACTGATATGTACTAAGTAGGCCGTAGACTATGATGACACCATTATTATATTTTTGTTCACTTTATCCCAGAGATTTTGCAGATTGTAAGTTGAATCTTTAAATATTAAGTAGCTATAAAAGACAATAGAAAATTAAAAACAGACTTATATAAATTATAGTAAACAAAATAAATAGTAAAACTAAATTGATTTAGGTAGATAGTTTAATTAACTTCATTATATCAAACAAATAGATTTGGGGGGCCCAGGCCTGTCTAATTTTACTGTCTTCTATATATTCATGATTTAGTTTGCATCATATGGATTTTATTTCATTTTGCATCATATGGATTTTATTTTGGCGAATAAATATAAACATATTTCAAGTTACATATCGGCATGCACTATGTCTTTGTAAAGAATTAGGATTTCAGGTCAAATCTCGACCTATTTCCTGTCATATTAAAGGATTAGGATTTCATGTCACATTTCGACCTATTTTCTCTCTTTGAAAAGGATTAGATTTCATATCTCATCTCGACCAATTTCCTGACTTTGAAAAGGATTAGGATTTCAGGTTACATTTCGACCTATTTTCCTTCTTTGTAATGGATTAAGATTTCACATACCAATTCTTTATTTTTATTTTACTTTGCTTTTCGAGGTCTACAGCATTTCAGGCGATAAACTCGACCAACCTCTCTTCCGATCATTTACAAATTTGTTCGGTTTCAGCTACATGTCACCGTGAAGTGTCAACTCCACCTTGGGTGATGCTGCCGATACCATCCGAATTCATCTCTCTGCCGCAGCGACACAACTTCACCTTCTCCGTCAAATCCTGCCACGACGTGCACCTTATTCTACTGGCCTTCGAAGGCCGGGGTGAGGTGGGCATGTACGAAGTCATCCTGGGAGGGTGGGACAACAAGAGGTGTGCCATTCGACACTGTGTGCAGTGTAACTACTTTGCCGCTGATGTTCCCTGCGCGCCAGTGAACTGCCAAACTTTCCGGTCGTTCTACATCAGCTGGGGCGCGGATCTAAAAGTCGGAAAGATGGAGAGCGGGGTTCCTGACAAGGAGCCTTTCTTGATTAAGCATGACTTCAGGCACTCTGTCAACCAGGTCTACGTCAACAATTGGTACGGAGAAGGAGCAGAATGGATCATAGGTAAAGTGATGAATTGTGAGTGAGTAGGAGCAGAATGGATCATAGGTAAAGTGATGAATTGTAAGTGAGAAGGAGAAGAGTTGCTCCTAGGTAGTGATGAATTGTGAGTGAGAAGGAGCAGAATGGCTCATAGGTAAAGTGATGAATTGTGAGTGAAGTAGAGCGTTTGCCGCCCTCTTGCAGTGCGAACTAACTTTAGAAATGGGTGTTAAATCCTTACCAGCCGACATTCGCTGGCTTGTGGATGGCAGCAGTATTGTCGAGCGTCTTTTAAGTTCGTCTTAAAGCGTTTTGTAAAGTGTTTATAGTTTTGGCTTTAAATTCGTTTCAAAGTGTTTTGTAAAGTATTTATAATTTTGACTTTGTTCGTCTTAAAGTGTTTTGTAAAGTATTTACACTTTTGGCTTTAAATTCGCCTTAGTTTTGTAAAGTGTTTATAATTTTCGCTTTAAGTTAGCATGTTGTAAAGTGTGATAGCAATGCCACTTAATTAATGAAAATGATTATTATTACGAATTAATCTTTTACAATCAATTACAAGAGATGAGAATCTTAGTTTATTTTATTAATAATCCTCCAACAGACACCACTCATCTCTCACTTGACGGATATACAGGCTCTACCACAACATTAAAGACAAATATTTACTGCCACAAAATGTTCCGTAGGTGGAAAACTTCTTACTGAAGGAGAAGACAAATCCGTCTGTAATCTATATTTAGCGAGCCTCCCATCCACCCACTTTCTTCTCCAACATAAGATCGTCAACATGCAATAAATTTATGAAATCAACAATCAAATATACATTAAGACAAATACAATAAAAAAGATTAGTTGACATCAGTATTTCCATGAATCCACATTTAGATAATTTTATAATTATACAATCTATCATAAATACAATTCAACAATTCAATCACAGGATAGTCTTATCAGAGGACAGAAATGGAGTTATTAGAGATAAGTGATAATAGTATTTACATAACCTAATTCTGTGGTCTTAACAGTCCTTGGCGCACTTTGCCACAGTGTCACGATTTACAGGTCAATTCAATTTTTTTCAGCACTACATGTCAATCACACATGGAAAAAAAACACTGTCCCGCTACTTAGAGTTAACTTGGCACTGCTTTTCACCGTCGACTTTTTCAAACAGAGCAATAAATGTAACAATGTCCAACAATTTTACTACATAAGAAATTGTTCAGGCAGTCTTTCCACCAGACATCAGTAGAATGCAGTGTGTTCTTACACTTACAAGCCATTCTTGTCTTTATCACAGTCGGTCGTAGAGGTTTGAAAACAACAAGCCATTCTTGTCTTTATCACAGTCGGTCGTAGAGGTTTGAAAACAACAAGCCAAGAAGTTCACGCAGCACGTGAAAATAGACAGCTGGAAAGGCTACTTACTGGCAAAATATAATTAAGGAGTAAACCTAAATTTCCAGTTTATCATTTTGTATCTCCATTCTATCTTGCATTCCAGTCTCAACAATTTCCTGGGCAACAATATTTATTAGCCCGATACAAGCACATGGCTAAAATAAATACAGCACTTCAAAACAATGTCAAGTATTAGTAGCAGCCTAGTTCAAACAATTGTAGAAATAAAAGTCTAAATACAAGTTTAACACATCAGTATTAAAAGTACATGATATAGAAAGTCCATGCTCTCTCAGCCAGTCAGTTTAACTCACCATCAAACTAACGGCTGCCTTTCAAAACCAGACTTCTTCTTTGTCACTTCAGATTCAAGTGGTTAGACAGTAGAATTTACTATAGTAACTAAACTTTTTAATCTCAGCCCATTGGCTGGTCTCGATCCCGTACATCATAACTATTGGATAAATAAAACCTACTCTCTAGTTTGCATTACATCAGTAAATCTAGAATATTCTTGCCTTGAGCGTTAACTTCATCTCAGACACTTTCAAAAATACCATCATAAGGAGTGCCCAAGGTCGGGTTACTCTGACAATTTAACATTTTATCTAACAATTTAATGTTAAATCAGGGGGAGGCAAATCTACTCCGCCACATAAAGTGTTTATAGTTTTGGCTTTAAATTCGTTTCAAAATGGTTATTAAAGTGAATATAATTTTGGCTCTAAATTCGTCTTAAAACATTTTGTAAAGAGATTATTATTTTGGCTTCTATGTTCGTCCTAAAGCGTTTTATAAAGTGTTTCTAGTTTTGGCTTTAAGTTCGTGATAAAGCATTTTGTAAAATATTTACACTTTTGGTTTTAGGTTCGTCTTAAAAGCGTTTTGTAAAGTCTTACAGTTTTGGTTTTAAGTTCGTCATAACAGCGTTTTGTAAAGTGCTTACAGTTTGGCTTTAAGTTCGTCTTAAAAAAGCTTTTTGTAAAGTGCTTACAGTTTGGCTTTAAGTTCGTCATAAAAGCGTTTTGTAAAGTGCTTACAGTTTGTCTTTAAGTTCAACTGAGAGCGTTTGTAAAGTATTTATAGTTTTGGCTTTAAGTTAGTCTTAAACCATTTTGTAAAGTGCTTACAGTTTTGGATTTAAGTTATTTTTTAAGCGTATTGTAAGGTGTTTTTATAGTGTTATCTTTAAATTCGTTTCAAAGAGTTTTGTAAAATGTTTATAATTTTGGCTTTAAGTTCGTGTCAAAGCGCTTTTAAAAATGCTTTTAGTTTCCTAGGTACATAAGGTTTCATAGTTATATTTTTCATAAGGAGTCTATAATAAGCTACGACATTCAAACGTAAGCGTCCATGCTACTATTGGCAGAGTTTTGGGTCCACGTTACATAGATTACTATGGACAAACTTTTGGGTCCACGTTACATAGGTTACTACGGACAAACTTTTGGGTCCACGTTGCATAGGTTACTTCGGACAGACTTTTGGGTCCACGTTGTATAGGTTACTACGGACAGACTTTTGGGTCCACGTTGCATAGGTTACTACGGACAGACTTTTGGGTCCACGTTGCATAGGTTACTACGGACAGACTTCTAGTTTCACAGTTTAAATTTATACGTATATATTTATTGTTTTGACTGTTTTATAGCAAGAGTTACGTGTAAACGTGCATATTGATTTATAGGCCGAATAAGTTTTAAAAGTAGTTACACATTTTTAAGTTGCAGTTTTAAGAGTAATTACAGATTTCTAGGAACACTCAGTTTGGGTACATGCAGTTTGAGTACATGCAATTTGGGTACATGCAGACCTAAGACCTGTAGATAGATGCACTCATTGATAGGTACCCATTAAAAACTTTTTTTCATGACAATATATAATTTTCAGTATCTCATGTATGCTGATGTAACAAATTGAGTTTAAATGGTCACGTGCTCATTGCGATTTTTTCCAAATTAATTTCAGATGGATTGTGCAATGGACCAGAGCCAGAACCAGAACCAGAAATATGTGAGAATTTAGTTGTTAAGATGAGTCTGTGGTATTGCGTGTGTGAGTGTATGCGCGCGCGAGCGTGTGTGCGTGAGTATAGTGTGTGTATGTATATGTATGGATATTTATATATGAATTGAAATTATATTGAAATATATGAATGTATTTCAATCTGATGAGCGATTTTGACTATTAATAAATAGTAGTTCTTAATTAATAGCTCATAATTAAAGTACACACCAGTGTCACAGTCTGATAAAAATGTCATGACTTTTTGACCCACGTTGTTTTTCAAATATCAAAATTTGAAAACTCCTTTGTTTAAGTTCTCCCGTGGTACTTCAGTATGAGAAGCTTCTAACAAAGAGGTCAGGACGTTATGTAACTTTAGGCCCATTGTCTAGGTTCTGGAACCAACTACATACCACGTGATCCGTCATGTGATGTGCTCTATGCTTTCTTATAAATATGGTAAAAGCGCGCCCGAATAGTACTCCGAAATTCAGAAGCAACGACGTCGTACCGACATCTAGTATCGTCGCTTACTCGTGAGTCATATAGGAACGGCCGACGTGATTGCTGAGATAACATTTCGACTTCTCACTAAGGTACCGCATTTATTGATTGTATTTTGCATTTTTGAACTATGTATGTAATTTTGTGCTATGCATTGCTATTGTAACTTAAGCACGGTTCGTTGATAAATGACTAAAACCTATAAGTTATGGAATATAAATCGTTGTAACTCTTTTCCATTGTAACTTTAATTTATATGACTTTAAATTCACTAGAGCCAGGAGTGCCTGCGCTCGACATGAATTTCATATGTAATTCAAATTATTGCGTGTAATTTTAATTGTAAATTGTGAAGCGCTTTGCTTGATTTGAATTGTCCCTTTGTATGAACTCTAAATTTTAACGTTGTAAATATTTGGTAATTCATACGTCATGCACTGTTAAATGTAACATGCGTGAGAAGATTATATTTTCTAATCTAAATTGTAAACGACGTGTTAGTCGAATTTCTAATTCGAGCATTTAAAACTAATCGTGCTTAGGTTAGGTGAACATTGTCGCAGAACGATTACGAAACACATTCTGTTTCTAGGTCGGTCTCGTGGTTCCTGCTCAAGCTGGTTCTGAACTCTTTTGAGTTGAGTTTGATTCCTTCATAGTCCTACCACCATTGCAGAGACAAACGCCGACGTATAGGCACATTTCTTGTCTACACTTACAAGTTCAACAAGCGGGCTAAACTGAGAGACAGTTTTTCCATTGTTATGCTACGTGCATTTCCGCTGACGTAACTACAAGTGAGGTAGACCCGGTTTGGACTGGATCGAGGACCAGGCAACAACTACACAAAAGCTGAGTAACCACTCTGATGATCAAAAGTCATAAAGAACATTTCTCATGGCAATTCTCGTTGACATTTAGCACATTAATTGCCGAAGCTTAGAATTAGACTACGCGCTCGTGTTTTGATTATTTGTTAAATTGTTAAACCTTATTAAATCTTATTTTAATTGTTAATCCTCTTCGTAGTTCATTTTTATGCGTAATAGACCTAATGTTAATTCATGGTTTGGATGGGGGCGATTGAGCTGAATGACGTAACGAATGCATATTAATTTAGAGGAACTTAACGACTCCAAGCCAGCTTTTCTATGCAATTTATTAGTTCGTAAATCTGTGGTCTGCACTACAAGACACATTTTTAAATTAGTCGAATGATAAGTTGGGCAACCAGTCTGTGTAGGATAGAGAGAAGGAATTAATTTAATCTATCATTTTTAAAGTCCTTAAAAATCCTAGGCAGGGTCTATAAAGAAATACTGGAAACGTAACAACCAGGCGGCGTCACATAAAGTGGAGGCTCAGTCCGTGGATATACATAGATAATTTCAGTCTTTTATTTTAACTAATTGTCGTTTATATCGAAATTAGTCTGTGGTAAAATAAGTGATGAAATTTTGTATCTCTGAAAGTCGGGACACCTCTAGACAAAGCTAAAGCTCTTTTACCTTTGAAATACAGATAGTTAAAGAAACAGTCACATTAGTATAGCGTTATTCTACAAAATAAAAGTTCGATATTTAATTTAAACTTGCTTTCTTTACTATCCTTTCTCTTTGAATTCTTATTATTAACACTTTGATTTTTTTATTGATGCATTGATTTATTAATACGCATGTTATAATAATCTTTTGCTATAGATTATTGCTGTGTAGGAATAGCATTATTGCATTGACACTTATGTTTACAAAAGTTCTTGTTGCTGAGGAATAGAAATTGCATTGCTAGTATTGTTATCGATTTTAAGTAATTATTACTCAAGTGTGTGAGTGTAATTTGTAAATTGATCAGATGACTTACCAACACAGCTGGGTGAGTTCACGTGTCAAAACAGTAGGCAAACTTTAGAGTTAACAATGGAAATCACGCTTGAGATGCGCCTAGCATGGATAAGGGAGGGAAAGAAATTAGCACGCGAACGGTGTGAGGATGAAAATGGGTATGCAGAAATTTTCTTGGCCGAGAAAGTGAAAGAGTGGAAAGAAAAGGAAGAGATAGAAAGGAGGATAGAACATTTAGAAGGGAGAATCGAACGTTTAGAAAGAATAATAGCTCTGAGAAGTTCGTACCTAGAACTCGTGAAAAGACGTGTAAATTCCACACGTTTCCCAACCAAAAGAGAATTAGAGGAACTGAAGGAAGTAGAAAATGAGTTAGAAACAGACCGTTCTGAGTTAAGCAAAGTAATGTTAGAATATGACAGAATAGAAAGAGAAACTAACCTAGAACTTGAAAGGTAAATAGAAATAAATAGAATGAAGGTAGAGAAAACTGACAGACTTGTTGATAGCAGTCCCAAACTTAAACCTGTTTGGGATGATGGCAATATTCCTGGCTCTCGAAACAATGCATGTGTACGGACACAGGGGCAAGTGACTACAAGGCGTAAAAATAATTCGCACAAGCGCAAAACACCCGCGTATGACTCTAATGTTTATTCGGTTAATATGAACGCACGAACGAACACACCAACACGACGACAGCACAGGGTGAGATGAACACAATGGTTGTTACTCAGAGTAGAAAAGTGAAGGATGGACACGTCAGTGCAGTATAGGATACGGCTGAGTGCTCCAAGAGCAAAAACACTTCCGGTAGTTCTGTAAGGAATACAACTAAGGATAGTGAAGTTGCTGTGTCTATGACTGAGAGAGATACCACTGTCCGGGAGTTGGCAGTCGGGGTAACTCTGCTTGGTATGACACCATTGGTTGACGCATCAGGAGATAAGTGTCGCAATGAGGCGGAACTTATAGGTGCGGAAATGATTGAGAAATCTGGGGGATTAGACCGATTTCTGAGAGAGGAAGAAGTGCTTGTTAGTCAAGGTGTGGAGAAGAGTGGAGTCACAAATTGCAAGGAGATAGAGATTAATTTTCCTAGTGTGAAAACGCCAGTAACAGTTCATGAAAGTGTGTCTGAGTGCCAATCGAGTGTAAGAGGGATTAGTGCTGAAAGGTTTGCAGAAGGGAGTAGACAAGAAGTAGTTAGAGAGACTTTGTCAGACTACCTGACTTACTACACCTGTCAGAGTGAAACTAATTCGAACATCGGATCTGTACCGTTAGGAAAGAAACAGCTAGTCACTAAGCAAGATCACGTGGTTGCAGACGATGTAGTAAGTAGAAACGAAGGCCAATTAGGCAACGGAGACCAATGTGTGGTGACGGTCGTTGACGACGTCATGAGCCTTGAAGTTGACAGCAAGGCTGGTCAAGAAGTTACGACAGGAATGGTGCCGGTAACGATGGGTGACGAATGTAGAGATGACGCAATAATAACTTCCGATGATAAATCTGTCAAGATACGGATTATCAAGGAGTTATAACCGAGTCCACAGTGGCAGACCACAGGGTAGGTACCGGCTGTCGGACAGTGTCTGATTTTGAAGGGAACGAGAACCCTGTCAAAATAGCACCTTTGTCGGATGATACACTAGACGGCTAGAGAAGTTTCTAAGTCTCTAAGTCGTATGCATCAGAGTCTGCTGAGAATCCCGGTGCGGTTCTGCAGGAGACAGGATCTCTCATTCAGGAGAAAAATGGGTGTAGCTGGAAAGCTGGGACCACTCTTTTACCTGTCAGTGGGTGCGCATTAAAATATGTGCAGGCTGCTGTCAGGGACAGAACACATATACTCAGTTGAAACCATAGGAGTTGAGGGCTGTGTATTGTCTGAGTGTAAACCGCTTAACGGACTTAGCGGTGATACTTTGGCTACTTGTATTAACACAGTAGTTGATATGGAAGTAGGCCACGAGAAAGTATCAACAACAGAAAGGGGGGGGGGGATGCACAAAGGTGAGCGTGAAGAGAAAGGCGACTCATTAACTGATGTGGTCCCTGATTCACTTAGGAGTAGTGAGATCAGAAGTGATAGTTTGACTGACATGACTGAGTGTAAAATTCTGAGTGACAACTGTTACCTAGAGTCTCAGGAAAAGGATGACATGTCAGAACTGTCACTGACAACGGACACAGACAGACAAATAGGTGACTATGACAGAAAGCATAGTGTTATGGTGAGGAAGACAGTGTAGACTCGACCTGTGACACACAGAAGGAAGACATTGTGACGTCATTCAGTGTGACAGAGACAGGCAGTGAATGCTGTGAATTAGTAGAAGACTAAAGAAACTCCTACTATAACTCTTGACAGTGTGACAGAGATAAGAGAGCTAACTGAGTCAGGTGAAGTAAATGAAGGAGACTCAGTGAAAGATGTGGCACAAGGGAGACAAGAGATAGTTCTAAATGATAGAGTGATAACTTTGCAGTTTGACCCAGACAAACCCTTGTTAGCACTGCCACAGGAATCTGACCTATTAGCAACGACAGAAAACGAGCTAGATTTTAGGGTGAATGACGAATACAGAGACAAAAGGCCAGACAATTACCAAGGCACTGACAGAACAGAGACACACTATGACACGTTGACAGACACAGTGGAAGTCAAAACAAGAACAGAGTAAGACTGAAAAGGATTTGTGATGCTTCTAGGGAAGGAACGTGTCTTCCTAGAGGTAGAATCATGACATATCTTTACAGGTGAAGAAAAGGTGGTTGAACCACCAGATTTAAGAGGAAAGTTGAAAGTGCATTCTAAGAGCGGAATTGTAGATAGAAAAATAAAACCTCCAGACTTAAAGCTTGCGATGCATAGAAGTGAGAGGGGTGGCAAGATAGGGCCGCTAGACTTAAGAAAAAGTTTTAAAATGCATTTCAAACCTACAAGCAAGGAGAACAAACCTCCAGCTTAATTGACATGATGCAGTGTCAAGGCGACCTCGAATCAGTGCACAGTACACAGAATGAGTTAGAAGGACTCAAGACTATTTGGTTTTCTAAGACAATGAGGGAAGAAAGCATAAATTGTATTTCAAATCCTTTGACTCTGACAAGCCACAATGGGAAGGTAAAATGTGTAATTGTGAAAGTAAGACTGAAGCACATTTACATGGGGCAGTACGACACAAAAATTGAAATTGACATGATGTTAAGAGTAGTTTTATTGCCTATCAATAGAAAGAAACGAACACAGGTGGAGAGTATAATGGAGTGTAGCAACTACACTAATCATGAAGGCAGTAACCCATTAAGACACTGCACTTCTAAGAGTGAGAACACACTTAGGGAGAGTGTTAACTCACATGATGAACGAGAGAGAGAGGGGAGAAAGAAAGGCCAACAGCCAGTGGGGCAACCAGATGTCAAAGGTGAGCCAGCTGGTGGAGAGAGACCTTGTCTAAGGGGGCCATAATTGTAGGCCACCTAATTTTTTCAAATATCTTGTAGCAGTAGCTGATTAGTTAATAAAGTGTAATTAATTTGCTTCTTATAGATGAGGTGATGGACATAAATCCAAACCTAAAGTTTCTTGAATATTGTACATATTCTTTGTGAGCAGTCTTCAGGGAGTATGTTATGTTGCATTTTCCCTTATGGTGATTTAAAAAATAGTAAGCTATTTTTTTTGAGGGGGGAGGAATGTAGCGGGAAAAATGCAAACTAACCCACAGAATAATTTTCTAGAAAATTGGAATTGTTTGGCGAAGTTCTTGGGCGCCATAAACTTAGTTGCTGAGCACAGAATTGGCCAGGGCCAAGCAGTGGTCAGAGAGCTCTTACATAATCGCTCACGCATACAGGAAATGCCTTGCCTGTTCCCTTCTCAAGGAACAAGGTTGTCTTAGAGGAGGCAAAGTGAAGGGGGAAAGAGGTGAAGGGGGAAGGAGGGGAAGGGGAAAGATCAGTTAGCTTGCTGCAGTAAGATAGCTAGGGTCAAGCACAGGGCATCGAGTACAGAGCAGGGGAGGGGGTAATTTACACGATGTGTCTGGTTCCCATCCACTGTCCGGTTCCCATCCACCAAGCCGACAGATCGTTAAATACCCAGCAAAACTTATTCTCTGCACCCACTTCATTACGGACCACCAACGGAGAAAGACGCGTTTTTTGCTCACAACTATGCTTCCCACTACAAGCTACGGAGTACCGGACAAAGACAGTTTTTCGAATCACCACTTATACAACTGCATAAAGGCAAGCTGCACCACGTGCAAAGAAATCGAAACAACCATCAAGAGAGAAGACTTCTTAATTTTAATAAGACCATCAGAATTATACAGAGCAATAGACAACACTCTTCAATCCCTTCAAGGACAATATCTGAACCGAAAAATGGCCAGTGTCGAAGCCAAAGCCACCTCCTATGAGATAATACAGTTCTACGTCAACATGGGTGCAAGGAAAAAAGAAACACACAAGACAAAGACCTGGATATGTATGGAAGACACACAAACCCAACTGCCGCAAAGCACCAAAGCTAAAGAAACACAAACTGAGACGGACGAGGAGACAATGAAAGAAACACAGACGACAAAACACTGCGAAAATAAGAAAACAAAGAAGACAACACTCACGACTGCCCACACGCAAACGGAAAAAAATGAGGCGTCTACTAAGGACACTCAAATAAGGACGGAGACAAAAGACAAGGAGACAAAAACAGAGCCCACATCAAGAAAGGATGCCGATAGTAATACAGACTTCAGTGAAATAAATCAAACATTTGCCGCCACGACGCAGACAGAAAAGAGGAAAAAAAGAAACTGCCCTCTTAAGTGGATCAGAGTACAGCAAAAATTAGAAAAAAGAAACCGGGATTATTACGAACTCAACCACAATGACAGAGACCGGTTGCCACCCGCCAAATTCTTATGGTGGCTGTTCAACACCTACAACCAACTACACCAGCTGCCAAGGACGTCCCCATAATGGAAACCGATGGCGGACTAAATACAGTGAAACAACACACCACAGAGGGACACGGTATTAAATTTAGTTTTCGTTTTTTTCTATTTGTTTTCCCATAGTATGACTACAACACGGGGGAAGAAATTGCCAGAGTCTGAAACTCAGTGAGAGGTCCCTTGTGCTCTGTAGAAGTACACATGGACCAGTCAGCCACGGACATACACCGGCAATTACTGGAATTTTTTAAATTTTAATTTTAATTTTTTAAATTTTTTAAAATTTCCCAGCGCCACCGAAAAACACCGACAGCGCTGGAGTGGCTCTGAAAAGAGGACTAAGACAGACTCTATTTAACTTTTAAAATAAAAAAAATTTAAAAATTAATATAAAAAAATAAAAAAATTTACATCGCACAAACGTCTAAAACTCACCCAAAGCATAACAATGACGAACACGACAGCATGCCCGCACCCTGGGAAAAAAGTGAAGGATGCGATGCCCTGGTGGAGTGCCTCCAAAGGTGAGAACATCTCTGATGAAAGCCTTAAACCATGCTCAACCAGGAGTGAAGTTAACGTGACAACAACAACAACATTCTCTGCACTTCGACACATTTCCATAGTCAAGTCAGGTCAGAGGCGGACCGAGAGCTGTGAAGCACGCTTTTGTTTGCTGGGGCCTTTGTTGGTTTTGGGCCTTTGTTGGTTCTCCGGTTTCCTGGGTTCCTGTCTTCCTAGCCTGTCCTAGTTGTCCTAGTCCTCCACATGAACTGCATCAGTACGGGTACCCCGACACATTGTCTTGGGGGGAAACCAATGCAGTGGAGCTTGAAGTTTGGAACTGAGGGACATCAGGCAGAAATACTTTAGAAGTTTAGATAACGTGCAAGAGGCGCACATTAGCCATCATCCAACCAACAACTTGTGGCCAGCACAAGGCCGGGACACTTGTGGCGAGCGAGTGAGCGAGCGTGTTCGTGTTATCGGACAGCGTGTTAGTGGACACAAGGTCATGAAATTTATTGTTGACTTTCTCTATACTCCTCCAACTTCTGATTCAATGATGAAATAGTAGATTTTAGTATTTGGAACACTTAACCGTTAGAGTAAGGCTGTAGACAAATTTTGCTGAACATTATTTTAATAGCATAAAAGTGACTGTTGATTTTAACTGTATTTGTAAATCTGTAAAATTGTTAATAAATTTATTTTTAACTTTTCAATCATCCTTCTTACGCATACCAAATTACGATGTATGTCAGGAGTAATAAGTGGGTGGATGGGGGCTCATTAAATAATAGTGGAATTGGATCAGATTACTCCTTTAGTAGGAAGTTTCCACCTGCGAACCAGTATAAATTATGTACCCGATGGGTGTGTAAGCTTATCGTGATGTGTGAATGGGAAATTCATATCACTTTTTATCACTGAGCGATTTTGACTATTAATAAAAAGTAGTTCTTAATTAATAGCTCATAATTAAAGTACACACCAGGCGGCATCACAATTATAAATATAGAACCATTTGCACTCTGTCGCAGAGTAAATTTGTCTATCCATACTGTGACAGACTTCTAACCAGAATTCTTGTCATGAACTTGTGACCCACATCCGAAACTCGAATATCATATTCGAATTGAATTCCTTTGTTTGAATCCTACTGTCATGCATCAGCATGAGGAAAAAACAATAGTGAGTTCATCCCTTGTTATGTAACTTTATACAGCAGTCGAGAAAGTTCTAGTCACGTGATACATTCATGCACTACAATAAATACTCTTGACGCGGTGATATTCTTTACTCATAACGCAAACCGGTCGACATACACCCAGCTCTCGAGCATCTTAGTCACCGAAATCTTGCTGAGTCGGAAAGGAACATAGGAACATAGGAACCCGTCTTGTGCAGTAAAGTCTACTTTAAGAAGGTAACACGTCTACTTCTTACAATGATATTGCATTTTACTACTTGTATTTTTGTATATGAATTATGTATGTATTTATCGGAATTATCGCCATTCTCCAAGCATACGTGAATTGATAGAATGACTAAAAGCCTAAAGATTTCATTGTATATAAATTAAGTGTAACCTTTTGACTTTAATTTGTATAAACCTTCTCCTGTGCCACAGAAAAACGTCTGTGCACATGGCGAATTTCTATGTAATTCAAATGATTCTCTTGCGTGTACTTTCATTGTTAATTGTAAAGCGCTTATACTTAATTTGAATTATATTTTATTCTCCTTGTGTGAATTCCATTTTTGATGAAGTAAAATGTTTGGAAATTCATACGTTCATGTAATGTTAAAAATAACACACATGTGAATTATATTGTATCTTTTATGAATATAAATATATTGTAAAAGACAGGATAGACGAAGATTTAAAACTAAGTGCGTTGTATCAATCACACATGCTTGGATGGTTTGCGAATGTAACCGCAAATCACTTATAGAGAACCAAACTTTCATTTTCAGCGTGGGTTCTTATTCCCAGCCTTATAATACTTTTACTTTCCAGTATTTCTTTATAGACCCTGCCTAGGATTTTTAAGGACTTTAAAAATGATAGATTAAATTAATTCCTTCTCTCTATCCTACACAGACTGGTTGCCCAACTTATCATTCGACTAACTTAAAAATGTGTCTTGTAGTGCAGACCACAGATTTACGAACTGACAAATTGCGTACAAAAGCTGGCTTGGAGTCGTTAAATTCCTCTAAATTAATATGCATTCGTTACGTCATTCAGCTCAATCGCCCCCATCCAAACCATGAGTTAACATTAGGTCTATCATGCATAAGAATGTCCTACAAAGAGGGTTTAACAATTAAAATAAGATTTAATAAGATTTAACAATTTAACAAATAATCAATATACGAGCGCGAAGTCTAATTCTACTCGGCAAGTAATGTGCTTATTGTTCAAGAGAAATATGCCATGAGAAATGTTCCTTGTGATTTTTGATCACCAGAGCTATAACTTAGCTTTTGAAGGATGCCGCGTGGGTTCGTGATCCAGTCCAAGCCGGTCTACCTCACTTGTCGTTCGTCAAAGCGCTTTACAATTTACATTAAAATTACACGCAATAATTTGAATTACATCGGAAATTCATGTCGGGCACAGGCGCTCCTGGCTCTAGTGAATTTAAAGTTATATAAATTAAAGTTACAATGAAAGAGTTACAATGATTTATATACAATAACTTATAGGTTTTGGTCATTTATCAATGAACCGTGCTTAAGCTACAGTAGCAATGCATAGCACAAAATTACATACATGGTTCAAAATGCAAAACACAATTAATAAATGCAGTACCTTTGCGAGAAGTCGAAGTGTTATCTCAGCAATAGTGTCGGTTGCTCCTCTATTGACTCACGAATAAGCGACGGTACAAGATGTTGGTATGACGTCGTTGCTTCTGGATTTCGGAGTGGCTATTCTAGAGCGTCTCACCGTATTTATTAAAATGCATAGAGCGCGTCACGTGACGGGTCACGTGGTATGTAGTTGGTTCAAGAATTTAGACAATGGCCTAAAGTTACATAACGTTCCTGACCTCTTTGCAAGAAGCTTCTCGATACTGAAGTATCATGGGAGAACTTTAACAAAGGAATTTCAAATTTTTGATATTTGAAAACACCAAGTGGGTCAAGAAGTCATGACATTTTTATCAGACTGTGACAAATACGTCCTACGTATTATTGCCACTTTGCATCACATCGAGTGCATGATGTGTTTCTTTGTGCAACTCTGACGAACGATGTACAATTCCGTGTCGCCATTGTTGTTGGTGCTATGAGATGACGCATCATTAGTGTAACAAGTCGAGGGGACGACAAGGTTACTGGAATTACAGTCGTACCTGCAAGCATCGCTTGATACGTGGAAGGATCGAACTGTCCTTAGACCACGTGTATATCAAGACTACTGGAAAGATGAGTAACTAAAACCCGAACTCTGTATCAATCGAAAGTGCTGGCAAAAATAAACTCTGAAACACTAATAGTCAAGCCGATTATACTCGCCTTAGTTTAGATCTGAAGCTGTGTGTGAAATGGACTCCAAGGACATTACCAGACGACTCCAGTTATGTGAATGGATGTGCTAGTGTCAATGATTATCTAATGAAGATGATATTAAATATGACTTAATTACCTCTCCACTTTCAATCCGTCTACAATCATACACTAGGTCCACGACAGGGTCTTTGTCTTCTGCAGTCTGGGAGTGACTAGGTCAAGCCCTGGGGCACGTTGTTAATTACGTCTCCCACCCCAAGTGTTACCCGTCCAGATAACCGACTCCTAACTGAACCTATTCTATCAGTCTCGAGTGTTATCAGGCCCTCACAATTTCTCCCCTATTAGGTGACAGACCTGCTCTAAGAAATGTGTCGCGACTGTCTTTGTCAGAACGTAAATTACGTCAATTTTTACGAGCCCCCATGCCACCTATACACATTTACCTCAGTTACATAATAGAATGAGCAAGTTTTAAATTTAACAAAATTTATTAAAATATAAAAGAATAATAACAAATTAAGTTTAAGAAATTTCAATTAGGTTTCACATAGACAGAATCCGAGATTCGCAGATCTCTCAAGAAAAAATAACGTGTTACTTCAGAAAAGAGTATTCCCTGCTATCTGTCTCTTATAACAAAATACAAATTAGTAATTCTTAATTTAAGAGAAAAAATATGACAAATTAAGTTTACAAGATTTGAAAATAGAGATTAAATTAGAATTTCTCTTTCACACTTCGGAACACATTATAGAAAAAAAGAAGATTTACCACAACATTCATAAGAATTAGAAGACAGGAAGAACAATACAAGAATTAACAAAAATCACAGAACATTTACAGGTTTCCACGAGACAAAACAAGGATTTAGATCACCTGATAATTTGCGTGCTCCCGGCCAGTATGTATATCCATAAATTACAGCTGCTGGAACAGTTCTGAAATTACCTCAGGTCCTTAGTGTCACGAATGTCCGAATTCACACATGTCCCGAATTTACCACAAAATTCAGTCCAACTCAGAATAGTTCGCACTGTTCGTCAATAAATGACAACCAACGTAGATCAAAACATCAAACGCTCCAGGTCTTCAGTGCCGACGCGTACTCTGGTCCTGACATATGTGCTTATCCCCTCAACAGACAAGACTTCGTAAAATTCGTCCTGGTCGCCCCTTTTCAACAGCGGTTGTGGCCAGAGTCGAATCCCTCAGTAAAACTTTCGTTCGGATCCTCTTCCACTTGTGTGTGCATTACGGTACAATTACACGTAGATGTAGGCGTAACAGTAGGCGTCACAGTAGGTGTTACAGTAGGCTTTACTGTAGGCGTTACTGTAGGCATCCTTCACCTGTAAACATACAAGTGAATTTTTGCCACGCATCAGTCTCGTAAATTAAAATATCATAAACCTGCAATTTTAACATTAGTTCTCATTTAAAATTCTTTTTACATAAGTTACTTCCTTCTTGCTAGAAAAGATGCAATTACAGTATCATTCAGTCTATAATATTAATTAATGAAAATCTATAAGTGCAATAAGAAAAAGATTTTATCTATGTACAAAACATAAGTTTTTACCATCTCAGACAATCTGTGTGTGCTTCTAATCGCGGAAGGACGGAACGCGAGATCTCCTGGTATGACAGATGGCTAGCCAGCCCCGAGACGGCCTATTTAAGCTATTCGTAAAATTCCATGTGCTAATCTGCCCTAAGGATAGATTTTACTCTCTGCTCGACTATTGTTCAATAGTCTCGCTTCAGTGCGTTGGCTGAAAGGCTAGGTTGTTAGCGTATGCGGTTAGCTCCTTAGAAGCTGCTCGATTCTGAGATCCGTGGTCACTCTTCCCTTATGTCATGCGTCTCTGTTACGTAATCATAAGTGTCTTCCCTTCTCATGCGTCTGTGCACTTGGCTGTAGGTGGTTTGTCTGTCTTTGAATCTCCGACTCTATTGTGAGACCAAAGTGTTCCCTGTCTTTAGAAGTATTGTGTCGTCAGTGTCTGCCTGGAGATGCGAGAGTGTTTCTCGTAGATTGTCTACCCCTGTTGTGTGTCCCTTTGTCCTGGCTGCCTAAGACAGTTACTTCAAAAGCTTTGTTTCCCTTCATGAAAGAATTCTCTTATCATGGGAAAACCCTTTCTAAATATTAAGAAAAAGAAAAATTAAATATTTTCAAATTTAATATTTTACAGTTTGCATTTTCTGCGTCACACTGTGTCTTCATAATTGATTGTTATTGTTAATTATTAAATTCTTATTTGTTAATACCTCTTTGTAGTGAATTTTTATGCATATAGACCTAATTCGTGGTTTGGATGGGGGATCGACTGAGCTAAATGAACCTTTTGAATGCATAAAGATTTAAGAGAGTGTTAATGGTTTCCAAACCGGCTATTGTACACAAGTTGTGTGTTCGTGAATCTGTTTGTCTGTACTACAAAGGCGCATTTTCATATGAGACGAAAGATAATTTGAGCAACCAGTCTGTTTAGGGAAAGGGGAGAAATTAATTTATCTAATTAAATTAAAGTTATTGTAAAATTCCTAAGCAGGGTCTTTAAATAAATACTGGACATGTAACACATACTTTTAATTTTAAATTGTTGAATTGTCAAAGTAACCCGACCTTGGGCACTCCTTGTGATAGTTTTTTTGAAAGTGTCTGAATTGAAGTCAACGCTCTAGGTGAGAATATGCTGACGTAATGCAAACCAGGGAGTAGTTTTGTTATTCAATGGTTATGATTTACGAGAACGAGACCAGCCAATGGGCTGAGACTGTAGAGAAATCTAGTGTCTAATCACTTTGATTTTGGAGTGGCAAGAAGTCTGGTCTTGAAAGGCCGCTGTTAGCTTGATGGTGAGTTAACTGACTGGTTGAGAGAGAATGGACTTAGAAATATTTCATTCACTTTTCTCTATTGATATGTTATACTCGTGTTTTATGTAGAGATGTGCTACGTGAGTTTTATTTTTACAAATGTTCGAACTAAGATGCTCACAGATAAGCAATTGACATTGTTTTGATATGATGTATTTATTATGTTGTATGCATGTTTTGGGCTAATAAATACTGTTGCAGGAAACTGTAAGTTGAGAAAAGAATATAAAAAAGAATGGAGTTATAAAGCAATAGACTGGAAGTTTGGCATTTGTCCTCTTATATTTTACAGAGACAACTAGTCTTTTCTGTTTTCATTTCAATGATTGATTTGAATTTCCTGGTTTACTGTTTGTAAACTGCTATGATGACCAGGATAGATGCAGGAAATTGTCTGCCACAGTGTGTGTGTGTGTGTGAGTGTGTGTGTGTGTGTATGTGTGTGTGTGTGTGTGTGTGTGTGTGTGTGTGTGTGTGTGTGTGTGTGTGTGTGTGTGTGTGTGTGTGTGTGTGTGTGTGTGTGTGTGTAATGTAAAGAAATACACCACACTCACTTCATGTATGGTGGCAAAGATATGCTGACTACGTGAGCAATTTCGGTACTTAATTTGTGGGGAGCAGTTCCATCCTAGGCCGATTTCTCACTCTTAAAACTGATATGCGCTATGTAGGCCGCAGACTATGATGACACCATTATTATATTTTTGTTCACTTTATCCCAGAGATTTTGCAGATTGTAAGTTGAATCTTTAAATATTAAGTAGCTATAAAAGACAATAGAAAATAAAAAAATGGACTGTATATAAATTATAGTAAACAAAATAAATAGTAAAACTAAATTGATTTAGGTAGATAGTTTAATTAACTTCATTATATCAAACAAGTAGATTTGGGGGGCCCAGGCCTGTCTAATTTTACTGTCTTCTATATATTCATGATTTAGTTTGCATCATATGGATTTTATTTCATTTTGCATCATATGGATTTTATTTTGGCGAATAAATATAAACATATTTCAAGTTACATATCGGCATGCACTATGTCTTTGTAAAGAATTAGGATTTCAGGTCAAATCTCGACCTATTTCCTGTCATATTAAAGGATTAGGATTTCATGTCACATTTCGACCTATTTTCTCTCTTAGAAAAGGATTAGATTTCATATCTCATCTCGACCAATTTCCTGACTTTGAAAAGGATTAGGATTTCAGGTCACATTTCGACCTATTTTCCTTCTTTGTAATGGATTAAGATTTCACATACCAATTCTTTATTTTTATTTTACTTTGCTTTTCGAGGTCTACAGCATTTCAGGCGATAAACTCGACCAACCTCTCTTCCGATCATTTACAAATTTGTTCGGTTTCAGCTACATGTCACCGTGAAGTGTCAACTCCACCTTGGGTGATGCTGCCGATACCATCCGAATTCATCTCTCTGCCGCAGCGACACAACTTCACCTTCTCCGTCAAATCCTGCCACGACGTGCACCTTATTCTACTGGCCTTCGAAGGCCGGGGTGAGGTGGGCATGTACGAAGTCATCCTGGGAGGGTGGGACAACAAGAGGTGTGCCATTCGACACTGTGTGCAGTGTAACTACTTTGCCGCTGATGTTCCCTGCGCGCCAGTGAACTGCCAAACTTTCCGGTCGTTCTACATCAGCTGGGGCGCGGATCTAAAAGTCGGAAAGATGGAGAGCGGGGTTCCCGACAAGGAGCCTTTCTTGATTAAGCATGACTTCAGGCACTCTGTCAACCAGGTCTACGTCAACAATTGGTACGGAGAAGGAGCAGAATGGATCATAGGTAAAGTGATGAATTGTGAGTGAGAAGGAGCAGAATGGCTCATACCAGTCATAGGTAAAGTGTGAATTATGAGTGAGTAGGAGCAGTATGGCTCATAGGTAAAGTGATGAATTGAGTGAGAAGGAGCAGAATGGCTCATAGGTAAAGTGATGAATTGTGAGTGAAGTAGAGCGTTTGCCGCCCTCTTGCAGTGCGAACTAACTTTAGAAATGGGTGTTAAATCCTTACCAGCCGACATTCGCTGGCTTGTGGATGGCAGCAGTATTGTCGAGAGTCTTTTAAGTTCGTCTTAATGCGTTTTGTAAAGTGTTTATAGTTTTGGCTTTAAATTCGTTTCTAAGTGTTTTGTAAAGTGTTTATAATTTTGACTTTGTTCGTCTTAAAGTGTTTTGTAAAGTATTTACACTTTTGGCTTTAAATTCGCCTTAGTTTTGTAAAGTGTTTATAATTTTCGCTTTAAGTTAGCATGTTGTAAAGTGTGATAGCAATGCCACTTAATTAATGAAAATGATTATTATTACGAATTAATCTTTTACAATCAATTACAAGAGATGAGAATCTTAATTTATTTTATTAATAATCCTCCAACAGACACCACTCGTCTCTCACTTGGCGGATATACAACATTAAAGACAAATATTTACTGCCACAAAATGTTCCGTAGGTGGAAAACTTCTTACTGAAGGAGAAGACAAATCCGTCTGTAATTTATATTTAGCGAGCCTCCCATCCACCCACTTTCTTCTCCAACATAAGATCGTCAATATGCAAAAGAAGGTCAATAAATTTATTAAATCAACAATCAAATATACATTAAGACAAATACAATAAAAAAGATTAGTTGACATCAGTATTTCCATGAATCCACGTTCAGATAATTTTATAATTATACAATCTATCATAAATACAATTCAACAATACAATCACAGGATAGTCTTATCAGAGGACAGAAATGGAGTTATTAGAGATAAGTAATAATAGTATTTACATAACCTAATTCTGTGGTCTTAACATTCCTTGGCGCACTTTGTCACAATTTACAGGTCAATTCAATTTTTTTCAGCACTACATGTCAATCACACATGGAAAAAAAACACTGTCCCGCTACTTAGAGTTAACTTGGCACTGCTTTTCACCGTCGACTTTTTCAAACAGAGCAATAAATGTAACAATGTCCAACAATTTTACTACATAAGAAATTGTTCAGGCAGTCTTTCCACCAGACATCAGTAGAATGCAGTGTGTTTTTACATTTACAAGCCATTCTTGTCTTTATCACAGTCGGTCGTAGAGGTTTGAAAACAACAAGCCATTCTTGTCTTTATCACAGTCGGTCGTAGAGGTTTGAAAACAACAAGCCATTCTTGTCTTTATCACAGTCGGTCGTAGAGGTTTGAAAACAACAAGCCATTCTTGTCTTTATCACAGTCGGTCGTAGAGGTTTGAAAACAACAAGCCATTCTTGTCTTTATCACAGTCGGTCATAGAGGTTTGAAAACAACAAGCCAAGATGTTCACGCAGCACGTGAAAATAGACAGCTGGAAAGGCTACTTACTGGCAAAATATAATTAAGGAGCAAACCTAAATTTCCAGTTTATCATTTTGTATCTCCATTCTATCTTGCATTCCAGTCTCAACAATTTCCTGGGCAACAATATTTATTAGCCTGATACAAGCACATGGCTAAAATAAATACAGCACTTCAAAACAATGTCAAGTATTAGCACACTACATGTGGGCAGCCTAGTTCAAACAATTGTAGAAATAAAAGTCTAAATACAAGTTTAACACATCAGTATTAAAAGTACATGAAATAGAAAGTCCATGCTCTCTCAACCAGTCAGTTTAACTCACCATCAAACTAACGGCTGCCTTTCAAAACCAAACTTCTTCTTTGTCACTTCAGATTCAAGTGGTTAGACAGTAGAATTTACTATAGTAACTAAACTTTTTAATCTCAGCCCATTGGCTGGTCTCGATCCCGTACATCATAACTATTGGATAAATAAAACATACTCTCTAGTTTGCATTACATCAGTAAATCTAGAATATTCTTGCCTTGAGCGTTAACTTCATCTCAGACACTTTCAAAAATACCATCATAAGGAGTGCCCAAGGTCGGGTTACTCTGACAATTTAACATTTTATCTAACAATTTAATGTTAAATCAGGGGGAGGCAAATCTACTCCGCCACATAAAGTGTTTATAGTTTTGGCTTTAAATTCGTTTCAAAATGGTTATTAAAGTGAATATAATTTTGGCTCTAAATTCGTCTTAAAACATTTTGTAAAGAGATTATTATTTTGGCTTCTATGTTCGTCCTAAAGCGTTTTATAAAGTGTTTCTAGTTTTGGCTTTAAGTTCGTGATAAAGCATTTTGTAAAATATTTACACTTTTGGTTTTAGGTTCGTTTAAAAGCGTTTTGTAAAGTGCTTACAGTTTTGGTTTTATGTTCGTCATAACAGCGTTTTGTAAAGTGCTTACAGTTTGGCTTTAAGTTCGTCTTAAACCATTTTGTAAAGTGCTTACAGTTTGGCTTTAAGTTCGTCATAAAAGCGTTTTGTAAAGTGCTTACAGTTTGTCTTTAAGTTCAACTAAGAGCGTTTGTAAAGTATTTATAGTTTTGGCTTTAAGTTCGTCTTAAACCATTTTGTAAAGTGCTTACAGTTTGGGATTTAAGTTATTTTTAAGCGTATTGTAAGGTGTTTTGGTTTTAAGTTCGTCATAAAAGCGTTTTGTAAAGTGCTTACAGTTTTGGATTTAAGTTATTTTTTAAGCGTATTGTAAGGTGTTTTTATAGTGTTATCTTTAAATTCGTTTCAAAGAGTTTAGTAAAGTGAATATAATTTTGGCTCTAAATTCGTCTCAAAACATTTTGTAAAGAGATTATTATTTTGGCTTCTATGTTCGTCCTAAAGCGTTTTATAAAGTGTTTCTAGTTTTGGCTTTAAGTTCGTGATAAAGCATTTTGTAAAATATTTACACTTGGTTTTAGGTTCGTTTAAAAGCGTTTTGTAAAGTGCTTACAGTTTTGGTTTTATGTTCGTCATAACAGCGTTTTGTAAAGTGCTTACAGTTTGGCTTTAAGTTCGTCTTAAACCATTTTGTAAAGTGCTTACAGTTTGGCTTTAAGTTCGTCATAAAAGCGTTTTGTAAAGTGCTTACAGTTTTGGATTTAAGTTATTTTTTAAGCGTATTGTAAGGTGTTTTTATAGTGTTATCTTTAAATTCGTTTCAAAGAGTTTTGTAAAGTGTTTATAATTTTGGCTTTAAGTTCGTGTCAAAGCGCTTTTTAAAATGCTTTTAGTTTCCTAGGTACATAAGGTTTCATAGTTATATTTTTCATAAGGAGTCTATAATAAGCTACGACAGGCAGACATAAGCGTCCATGCTACTATTGGCAGAGTTTTGGGTCCACGTTACATAGGTTACTACGGACAGACTTTTGGGTCCACGTTACATAGGTTACTTCGGACAAACTTTTGGGTCCACGTTGCATAGGTTACTACGGACAGACTTTTGGGTCCATGTTGCATAGGTTACTTCGGACAGACTTTTGGGTTCATGTTACATAGGTTACTACGGACAGACTTTTGGGTCAACTTTACATAGGTTACTACGGACAGACTTCTAGTTTCACAGTTTAAATTTATACGTATATATTTATTGTTTTGACTGTTTTATAGCAAGAGTTACGTGTAAACGTGCATATTGATTTATAGGCCGAATAAGTTTTAAAAGTAGTTACACGATTTTAAGTTGCAGTTTTAAGAGTAATTACAGATTTCTAGGAACACTCAGTTTGGGTACATGCAGTTTGAGTACATGCAATTTGGGTACATGCAGACCTAAGACCTGTAGATAGATGCACTCATTGATAGGTACCCATTAAAAACTTTTTTTCATGACAATATAATTTTCAGTATCTCATGTATGCTGATGTAACAAATTGAGTTTAAATGGTCACGTGCTCATTGCGATTTTTTCCAAATTAATTTCAGATGGATTGTGCAATGGACCAGAGCCAGAACCAGAACCAGAAATATGTGAGAATTTAGTTGTTAAGAATAGTCTGTGGTACTGTGTGTGTGTGTGTGTATAGTGTGTGTATGTATATGTATGGATATTTATATTTCAATCTGATTACCTACAACGTTGTGAGTGTCTCGCTCCCTGTGGTTTGTGTGAATGATGAAATAATTATCATACAGGCAGGAGAAAACAACAGTGAAATATGTACTTCGTTTTCGCTCTTTCTGGCTAATGATAAATAGTACATTTAACTCATTTTGTGAATTTATTTGTAATTTATAACATATCATTCATTCTGTATCACGAAAAATGCAAAGCAATACATTAAAATTAATTAAATGTATTTTCTTTAATTTTCTTATGACAAAAATTTACTCTGAATTTTTGCCACGTAAAATACGTGTAAGCCCTTTAGACCACCGCCTTTGGTCCAGTCTATGATGAATAGAACAATGCATCTTGAAGTCGTGTAGTACAAGCCGACAACCAGGGTGCGAGAGGGGGGAACACTCACAATGAGTAACCAGGTTGCATAACCGCGGTTATCATCATAAGGACCAAAACTTCCATAGGAATGCCGTCTATAGTGCGCGACCACTGGACCATGACTATTGCACAAAAGGGAGAATAAAGGAGTAATTTTTGCCTGAGGGGTAAAAGTCAGCGCGATACTCGATGCAAAAACGCAAAACACATAAATACCCAACTCAGACACAAAATAATTATCCGCCAGACGGACGCATTTTTCGGAACGGTCGCCATCAGCTTTATGGTCAATTTTTATCGCGCGCGTGCGGTTCGTATTAAATTTGATATCACCTACATGTTCATTGTCACTCTCATAATCATTTCATATTTCACATCCATTTTTTCACCCTTCCTCATCACGTTTGCTTGGCTCGGTGAGGGTTTTCAGTTCTTTTTAGGACTTTTACCTCGACCGGGTCTGTTAGGTCACCTAACCAGCACGCACCTTCCCCTTCGTAGCCTGACTTTCAAGAACAACCAGAACTACGCGTCTCCATCTTCAGCTTCAGTGCGAGAGCTCTGGGGGCCGCACTCCTAAAACACAGAACTATCAAGACTTTTTCTTTCTTCCGTCATCACCGACTCTAGGGCAACAAAAGTTAACCGTGAGTAAAACATTTTGACTTTCTCTGAGCTCTTGTGGACGGCCGTGTATTGTAATAAATAATTTTAAATAAAAGGGGAAGAATATTACAAAGTGTATAAAAATAAAATTATTCTTCGTAGAAGTAATTATTATTAAAAAAAATTTTGGTGTAATTTAGGGGGGAGTGAAATACAGTAAAAAAAAATTATTATAAATTTTATAACTTAAATTTGGGTTTGCAAAGAAATCGAAACAACCATCAAGAGAGAAGACTTTTTAATCTTAATAAGGCCATCGGAATTATACAGAGCGATAGACAACACTCTTCAATCCCTTCAAGGACAATATCTGAACCGAAATATGGCCCGCGTCGAAGCCAAAGCCACCTCCTATGAGATAATACAGTACTACGACAACATGGGTGCAAGGAAAAAAGAAACACACAAGACAAAGACCTGGATATGTATGCAAGACACTCAAACCCCACCGCCGCGAAGCACCAAAGCTAAAGAAACACAAACTGAGACGGACGAGAAGACAACGAAAGAAACACAGACGACAAAACACTGCGAAAATAAGAAAACAAAGAAGACAACACTCACGACTGCCCACACGCAAACGGAAAAAAATGAGGCATCTACTAAGGACAATCTAACAAGGACGGAGACAAAAGACAAGGAGACAAAAACAGAGCCTACATCAAGAAAGGATGCCGATAGTAATACAGACAACGTCAGCGAAAAAAATCAAACATTCGCCGCCACGACGCAGACAGAAAAGAGAAAAAAAAGAAACCGCCCTCTTAAGTGGATCAGAGTACAGCAAAAATTAGAAAAAAGAAACCGGGAATATTACGAACACAACCACAACGACAGAGACCGGTTGCCACCCGCCGAATTCTTATGGTGGCTGTTCAACACCTACAACCAACTACACCAGCTGCCAAGGCACCCTGGACGTCCCCATAACGGAAACCGATGGCGGACTAAATACAGCGAAACAACACACCACAGAGGGACACGGTATTAAATATAGTTTTCATTCATTCATTCATTTCTGTTTTTTTTTTCCCCCCCGGAGTACGACTACATCACGGGGGAAGAAATCGCCAGAGTCTGAAACTGGGTGAGAGGTCCCTTGTGCTCTGTAGAAGTACACACGGACCAGTCAGCCACAGACAGATACCGGCAATTACTGGATATTTTTTATGTATTTTTAAAAAAAATTTTAAATTTTAAATTTTTTAAAATGTTTTTTTTCTTCCTTTTTTTCCCAGCGCCACGAAAAACACCGACAGCCCTTGAGTGGCTCTGAAAAGAGGACTAAGATATATATTAAAAAAAAAAAAAAATTAAAAAAAAAATCCTCCTCCAGCGCTCTACAGCCAGCTACTACTCATCACGGCGACTGCTACAGGAGTCCACCACCACCACCCTCCACCCTCCTGCACCCGCCTCCCAACCACTACAGGTATGAAGACCAAATCCACCTCCAAGCAGCCACCTCAACCCTCTCCAGAAAGTGAGGAGAGGAAGACCCTCCAGAGGACCACCAAAGCTGAAAATATCCCAGATAAAAGGCTTCCTGCATCCTCTGGAGGAAAGTCAGCGAAAAAAAAAACAAAAAAACAAAATAATTATTCTGGAAAAAATATGTTTCCCCTGCTAAGACTTCATCACTTTTTTCTTAAAATTTTTTAACAGGCATATGTTCCTTTTTGTGGCTTGTACAGTAGATAATTAAAAAAATAAATATATATTTTTAAAAATCCATTTATGAAATATTAATGAATTCTGTAAAAGTGAAAAATCATGATGCAGTACTTAATTGGCTCATTATTCTGAAATGTGAAGATCCTTCTTCAAATGAAGTCTAAAGAAATATCTTGACCAGTGTATTTCTAAATAAAACTGCCTAACACTTGGTGTGCTTGACAAAAAATAATCTAAAATAAACAGTGGAATGGAGACTAGATAAAAATGTAGACAAATTGTTGTGCTTTGCATAAATCATTACAATATTGGTAAGTTTATTTACAAATATTAACATTATTTGTTTTTATTTTGAATTTATTTTATATTATTGGTATTTCTATTAAAATGCCAGACTCCACATAAAATCTGGTTTCCATTCAAAATCTTCTGGTTTTGGACCAGTGATCTTCTGTTTTCCCAAGGTTGGGGGTAGGCAGGTCTGCCTATACAGCTTATAAACCCTGATGATTGAGTTGTGTTTTGAACCTTTACAACTGTAACACCTTTGTCATTGATAAGGGAACAAATAGGCCAGTCTCACTTCATCTCGAAGTTGTTATCTCGTCAATCCTTGTGTCATCATAAATATACCCTAAAAGTTAACGTCTTCACCAAAACTTGACTAATAAATTAAATAATTAAGAGTTTTAAAGAGTTAAACGGCCCTGAAGAGGTAAACTGCCCCAAAGCGTTTTGAAATCACAGTAAACTTTCTAGAAATGTGAAAGCTTTCAATAAAACTCACATTTTAGTCAGGTAAAAAAGCGAAATGTTGACTCATTTTGGATGAGCTAATTTATCGTTGGAATTCCAATGCTCTCACGGCTCAGAGATGTATAGTGGAGTTACAGCCCTTGACTATCCTCGCACCGCGAAGTGTGACAGTAAATTAATAAAACTAGTGATGGAGACGTGAAAATTGACTTTAGTTCAATAAATAGCGTTAGATTAAACATTATCTTTTTTTTTTTAAACCAGGCTTCAGTTCTGTTGTAAAGAAAAAAAAATGTTTCATTGATAGACATGCTGTCAGAAAATCATTATCATTTGTAGAAATATAATCTCTTTCGAAAGTTTTGAAAAGTGGAAAAGCTAACAAACTCTTTAAATGTATAAAATGCTGCCCTAGATAAAGATTGTTGTAGTCTACAGACATAAGTGAAGGCGAGTCGGGAGTAAGTCAAGGTCGTCTGGCGGGAGCTGTTATTGGAAGTAAGTTCAGTTTTTCTTCGTCTTCTTTTTTCTTGATTTTCTTCTTCCTTTTCTTTTATCTTTATCTTTTTTCTCTTCTCTTTCAGTTGCTTTTACTTTTTCTTCTCTTTTTCCTCTTTTTTTATCCTTCCTCTTTCTTCTTTTCTCTTTTCTTCTTCCTCCTACTCTTCCTTGTCTTAATGCTCGACTTCTCTCAGTTTAAATGTATATTTCATTCAGTTTAATGCATACTTTTTTCGTTCTCTTTCTTACTCTCTATTCGTTCATTTCAATGTACTCTTTATTCGTTCATTCTGCGCGCTATTTATTCTGTCAATTTGATGCACTTTTTAGGGAGTTGAATTCAGTACATTTTTTGTTTATATTACTTCCGTTAAGTGCCCACTTCATTAGTTTAACTTACTGCCCTAGTTATTCACTCAGTCTAATGCATAGTGCCCTAGTTATTAATTCTAACCAGGCTAATGCATACTTTAGTGCCCTCGTTATTCACTCTAACTAGTCTAATGCATACTTTAGTGCCCTAGTTATTCACTCTAACCAGTCTAATGCATATTTTAGTGCCCTAGTTATTCACTCTAATGCATATTTTAGTGTCCTAGTTATTCGCTCTAATGCATACTTTAGTGTCCTAGTTATTCGCTCTAATGCATACTTTTGTGCCCTAGTTATTCGCTCTAATGCATACTTTAGTGCCCTAGTTATTCGCTCTAATGCATACTTTAGTGTCCTAGTTATTCGCTCTAATGCATACTTTTGTGCCCTAGTTATTCGCTCTAATGCATACTTTAGTGTCCTCGTTATTCGCTCTAATGCATACTTTAGTGCCCTAGTTATTCGCTCTAATGCATACTTTAGTGCCCTAGTTATTATTATTTTCTCTAATACATTCTTTAGTGCCCTAATTATTCACTCTAACCAGTCTAATGCATACTTTAGTGCCCTATTTATTTCCTCGATTTAATGTATTTTGTTATTCTTTCAGTTTAATGCATACTTTATTAATTCTGTTTCAGCATTGATTTTAGGGATTTTGACTGGTTCCTTTGGGTTGTTTCTCGGCATGAGGATTGTGAAAAGGTGAGTAAGCACATTACGTGTGCCATGGCTGGTGTTCAGGGGAGTGATGGTTATTGTCGATGCAACATTACACATGGTGTATGCCTTGAGCTGATTTCGCGCCCTGGTGTGCATGTTTACGTCAAGTTCTTTGCTCATCCACTAGTGTTGATAATAAATACGTTAAAATGAGAAAAGGCGTGAACGTTAAGATATTATTGCCAGCTGCTTGCAGTTTCTTGAGGGAGTTTGTTGACAGTTTGAAATGCAGACAACAGAGTTTGCTGATCCAAGGGAAGTAATGTATGTTTAATGCAAGGGTCGGGTATATATTGGAGTTACTGACCCTCCTCAAAATATTCTCTTTCATAGAGACACTTGATTTTGAGCCTGCTCATGATAGTATCAGAAGACGGAATAAAAGATTGAAGAGCCGCCACTTTTGTCTTTTTGACAGGTTCCAGCGTACTATTCCAAGACTAGTCTTGAGATAGTGGACATATTTATTTAAACTTCTGTTCCTCCTTGACCTGTAAGTGTAAATGACTTTCATTTAGTCGTTCCGTATAGATGCGAAATATACTTTTATGTTTCGAATATTTTCTTGATTCGAATTTCTTTCTTTCATTGTTTCACGATATGGTATGATTTTCCTCTAATAAATTTCTTATTTGGTAATATTTTAACTGATCTGCTATGTATGTGCACGCGTGTTTGGACGCCTGCCTCTGTTTCTCGACACACACACACACGCACGCACGCACGCACGCACGCACGAGCGCGTAAGCTCCCAGGTAACAGAACATTCTTTTTACTTGACATTTTACATTCTTTTTACTTGACATTTTACATTCTTTTTACTTGACTTTTTACATTCTTTTTACTTGACTTTTTACATTCTTTTTACTTGACATTTTACATTCTTTTTACTTGACATTTTACATTCTTTTTACTTGACTTTTTACATTCTTTTTACTTGACTTTTTACATTCTTTTTACTTGACTTTTTACATTCTTTTTACTTGACTTTTTACATTCTTTTTACTTGACATTTTACATTCTTTTTACTTGACTTTTTACATTCTTTTTACTTTCTTTACACTTGTAGAAGACAGCGGGTCCTGAAACAGGAAGACCCAGAAGAACTTGCCACTCTTGTAGGGGTTCCGGCCTTCCGTGAAAAGCTTACAGTCAGCGTGATACCGGTCACCCAGCCCGGCCAGCCGCCCATCACCTCTGACATCGCAGACCGCACCTCCCAGCCCAACACCTACACACCCTGCAGCGTCATCAGCTCTCCGCCCAAAGAAAGCAAAGACGGTACGAGAACACCTACTAGTGACGTCACAAGCGCTAACGACCACGTCACAGTGGGAGCTGAGAAGAAAGCCATCCTCGATCGGGTAGCAAGTCCTTTACCCGCGTTACCGTCTGACGTCACCAGGATTTCTAGGGCAGTGGAGCACACGGAGTCAGAAGAGCTGTACACGAATGCTGACGTCCACATTTACGAGGGCATGAAGCTGGAGTCTCCGATCTACGAGAACCGTGACATGCTGCAGTAAGAGAGTTTGAAGGTGAAAACGGCTTGATTCACTGCACAAAACGTGTTACGTGACGTGGAAATTAGTGAGAAAGTTCTGTCACCTGACGCGGACAGTAAACTAAACACACAAGCACGCACAAATTAATGCATTTGATAGTAGGCCAGTCTGAACCTGATAAATGCAAAGCTATTATATCACATGACACAGACAATAAGTTGTTTTGACGAAAACATTTAACATCAAAACGAGACACTTGATATCAGTGGAGTTTTGACTTAAAAATTAATAAAAACCAAACTATTCTGTCAGTTGACGGACAGGGAAAGCAGTTGGACAAAACACAATAAAAACAATTGCCGCATCATAGTGGCAGTCTGAGTGCGAAATATTTGAGTGCAAGAAATATTTGAGTGCAAGAAATATTTGAGTGCAAGAAATATTTGAGTACAAGAAATATTTGAGTGCAAGAAATATTTGAGTGCAAGAAATGTTTGAGTGCAAGAAATATTTGAGTGCAAGAAATGTTTGAGTGCAAGAAATATTTGAGTGCAAGAAATGTTTGAGTGCAAGAAATATTTGAGTGCAAGAAATGTTTGAGTGCAAGAAATATTTGAGTGCAAGAAATATTTGAGTGCAAGAAATATTTGAGTGCAAGAAATATTTGAGTGCAAGAAATATTTGAGTGCAAGAAATATTTGAGTGCAAGAAATATTTGAGTGCAAGACATGTTTGACTGTGTAAAATGTTTGACAGTAAGAAATGTTGACTGAGAAATATTTGACTGTGTAAAATATTTGATCTGTGTAAAATGTTTGACTGAGAAATGTTCGAATGTATAAAATGTTCAACTGAGTAAAATGTTTACTGAGAAGTGATTGACTGTGAGAAATGCTTGACTGTAAGAACTTTTTGACAGAGAAATGTTTCACCTTAAGAAATTAGATGTGAAATGCTTGACTGTAAGAAATGTTTGACTGAGAAATGTTTCACCTTAAGAAATTAAATGTGAAATGCTTGACTGTAAGAAATGTTTGACTGTAAGAAATGTTTGACTGAGAAATGCTTGATTTTAAGAAATGTTTGACTGTAAGAAATGTTTGACTGTAAGAAATGTTTGACTGTAAGAAATGTTTGACTGTAAGAAATGTTTGACTGTAAGAAATTTTTGACTGAGAGAAATGTTTGACTGTAAAATGTTGACTATGTAGATAACTTAAAAGGAAGAGGATGCAAGTTAGATTTTAAACTGTAAAATGAGAGTGCTTCTTTGACTATTGGAGAGTGCGCCAATGTGTATATAATATATAGCTTGACAATTGCCAGTTTGACTTTAAACTATAACGGGAGAGTACACCGATGTGCGTGTAGTATTTATGTGACAGTTGCTAGTATATGTAGCTCGCCAGGTTGACTTAAAATAGAACACTAGTCCTGGGTTATACAAACATGGAACACTAGTCCTGGGCTATACAAACATGGAACACTAGTCCTGGGCTATACAAACATGGAACACTAGTCCTGGGCTATACAAACATGGAACACTAGTCCTGGGCTATACAAACATGGAACACTAGTCCTGGGCTATACAAACATGGAACACTAGTCTTGGGCTATATAAATAGGGAACACTAGTCCTATTCTATATACGTGAAATACTAATCATATCCTCCATACATTTTTACTGTATCTCTACATGTGCTATTTCTTCAAATGGATTAGTGTCGTTCAGTACAGTATCTATAAATGTGCAATTTCTTCAAATGGATTAGTGTCGTTCAGTACAGTATCTATAAATGTGCTATTTCTTCAAATGGATTAGTGTCGTACGTAGAAGAGTGATTGGCTGTACAAACAGTAACATTGACGTGGGTCTCATTTCAAATCAAAAAGGCAAGACTGAAAAACAAAGTAGTGAAATTGATTTGTGTTTCGCTTTAAACATTATGGAAAGATGGAAAATCAATAGAATGTATGTATTTTGTTCGAAACGAAAGATATGAAAAAGGCTGTAAAGGAAATAAAGCATAAAAATCGACTCATTTTATTTTTCATTATTTCCACATGAGTGACTTTGGAAAACCAATGAAATGAATAGCTATTCTTGGCTCGTGTTTTCCATTTCTTGAGTGAAAGGCAGATAACACGATTGCTTGCTTGAAATTAAGTCACTCTCTCGAGATTTTTTATTTCGCACTTTCTTATTAAAAGTATAGTGACTATTGTGTATGCATAGAGGTCAAAGGAAAACTACAGTGACAAGAAGGCTAATGTGACAAATAAATGTCAACGTAACAAAGAACACTAAATGACAAGTAACACACTAATGTGATATTTTCATCATCATCATCATCATCATCATCATCATCATCATCATCATCATCACCACCACCACCACCATTATCACATCATCAACCATCATCGTCAAAGTTTTAAAGTATTTCATCATTCATACTTTGCATGTTCTGTTCATAGAATGGGTCAAGTTTTATAATTTGCCTTTCAGTTTACACATGTCTAGCACACGTAACAAAGACACAAAATGAAGTCTCCATACAATTAGTGATTACGTGACATCTTTTACCTCTAACTCACCATATGGATTCCATGACGTCCAACAAACACACTCGTCTGTCCGTCCAATTAATACCTTTACCAGTTTATGCGTCAAGTTGTTTTTTTCATTTCACGAAATAGTGCACATTTCATTTAATCAATGACCCAATTTTATACACCAACGTGTACATTTCATTTAATCAATGACCCAATTTTATACAACAACATGTACATTTCATTTAATCAATGACCCAATTTTATACAACAACGTGTACATTTCATTTAATCAATGACCCAATTTTATACACCAACGTGTACATTTCATTTAATCAATGACCCAATTTTATATACCAAAGTGGGGGTCTCCTGTAAAGATATAAATATCCTAAATGAGAAAATTATGATTTATACTTTATTTTCAGCACATTTTCTTCTTGTATTTTTATTATAATAGCGCTAATGATTGCTCACTAGTGCGAGTAAACAATATTTAACTAGTCACACTGTCAGCCATGTCATTGTCATAGCCACACCGTAAAGTCGGCCGTGAAAGCTATTAACGGAAGACATAAAGACTTTTATATATCAAGTTTAACTCACTCTAAATGGAAAAGAATACATTCTTCTCTGTTATCAAGCACAATATTGTATAAAAGTGTGTGCATTTACAAAATGTGGCTTATAACTTTTAATCTGTTGTATAAAAGCGTGCACTTACAAAAATGACTTATAACTTTTAATCTGTTGTATAAAAGTGTGTGCATTTACAAAATTGGCTTATAACTTTAAATATGTTGTATTGTAAAAAAGTTTGTGCATTAACCTTTAATCTGTTGTATTGTATAAAAGTGTGTGCACTTACAAAATGACTTATAACTTTTAATCTATTGTATAAAAGCGTGCACTTTCAAAAATGACTTATAACTTTTAATCTGTTGTATAAAAGTGTGTGCTTACAAAAATAACTTATAACTTTTAATCTGTTGTATAAAAGTGTGTGCATTTACAAAATTGGCTTATAACTTTAAATATGTTGTATTGTATAAAAGTGTGTGCATTTACAAAATGTGGCTTATAACTTTTAATCTGTTGTATTGTAAAAAAGTTTGTGCATTAACCTTTAATTTGTTGTATTGTATAAAAGTGTGTGTGCTTACAAAAAGTGACTTATAACTTTTAATCTATTGTATAAAAGCGTGCACTTACAAAAATGACTTATAACTTTTAATCTATTGTATAAAAGCGTGCACTTACAAAAATGACTTATAACTTTTAATCTTTTGTATAAAAGTGTGTGCTTACAAAAATAACTTATAACTTTTAATCTGTTGTATAAAAGTGTGCACTTAAAAACGCTGATGACTGAAAGCGAGCTGCAGAAAATGTAAATGTTGTAAAAAAAATAATAACTAAAAGGGGAGATAACGTTGCCAAATCCATGGCCGGTCAACTAATCTACTTGACTTTATATTGAATATTTCATTGTTCCTTAACTCAAACTGTAGGGTTCAATACAGAGACTAAAGAGTAGATGAGGCCGTGGGGTTGTCATCAACATTAAAGTAAATGCAATAAAGTCCATAAATAGCAGCTCAGTACTAATTGCGAGACAGGGTCTTAAATAAATCCGCATGTAACAGACTCATTGGGTCATCGCTAGACCAGAGTTATAGTTTTAGCCCCACTGGACTTAATTGAGACTCATGGGGTCACCGTTAGACAGGATTTTTGCCTCACTAGACTTAACTGAGACTCATGCTCATCACAGAACAGAGTAACACTTTTAAACCTACTTCATTGTGGACTTAATTTCAACTGTGGATTTAAAGAAATCTCACTTTTCTTTTACCCGTGGACAACTTTTAAATTTCAAATTTTAAATCACAACAAACTTTATCCTCAAATAAACCATGAAAACCTTCTCTTGAAGTAAATCATGCTAACAGCTTCATGATAATTCCATCAAGATACATCTCCTAACCCAGCTAACCATGTAAATTGTAAAATAACTTCTCTGTAAATCTTACCATGTAAAATAACTTCTCTGTAAATCTTACCATGTAAAATAACTTCTCTGTAAATCTTACCATGTAAAATAACTTCTCTGTAAATCTCACCATGTAAAATACTTCTCTGTAAATCTTACCATGTAAAATAACTTCTCTGTAAATCTTACCATGTAAAATAACTTCTCTGTAAATCTCACCATGTAAAATAACTTCTCTGTAACTGTCATTCATGTCATCTACTTCAGTTCAACTATGTACAACTCTTTGCTATAACCTTCTCCATGAAGTAAGCTCATTTAAAGTTTAATCATGTTTAATCATGCTTCTCTATACTATTTTTTAAACCACTTCTCTCTAAGTTAATCATGTAAAATGTCTAGCTGATTTCATTTTATTTATAAAAAATAATTTTTCTTAACGTTATCGTGTAGAATAACAATCTGAATTTACCAAAAATAACCTCTCCCCAAGTTAACTGTATAAAATAACTATTATCTCGTTTACCCAAAAATAATCTCCCACCAGGTTAAATTAATCCTGTTAGAAACTATTATCACTTTCACAAAGAAAGAACTTCTTTCTAAGTAATGGTATAAAACGTGTAACTGAATATCTCCAAGAGACCACGTCACATTTACGAACATTAGACAAAAACTTATATACAAATCCGTGTGGGTGGACTGGAAGTTAAGCCTGGTTTAACTTGCATTGACACTTCAACTCGGCTTTCATCTTCCCAGACGTACGTCCATTCATCTTTCATTCGTCTAATTTAGGCCAAACATGCCCACGCTCAGTCACCCTGACTTATTTATTTCTTACGTAACATTCTCAAAGTATTCTTGCACTCCTTCAACAGTAAAGCCACACTTAAACTCTTACGTAACATTTAGACTTATCACAAAACAAATTGCATACATGGTTGCTCACAATAATAACTTTAGGAAAAGGAATAGGTCCAACTTTGCTTGATACATACACTATCTATCTATCTATCTATCTATCTATCTATCTATCTATCTATCTATCTATCTATCTATCTATCTATCTATCTATCTATCTATCTATCTATCTATCTATCTATCTATCTATCTATCTATCTATCTATCTATCTATCTATCTATCTATCTATCTATCTATCTATCTATCTATCTATCTATCTATCTATCTATCTATCTATCTATCTATCTATCTATCTATCTATCTATCTTTAGCGAGCCTCCATCCACCCACTTTCTTCTCCAACATAAGTTATCAATATGTGTAAGAAGGTCAATAACTTTAAAAATAAATTTATTATATCTTCAATCGAATATACACAAATACAATGAATACGGATACTTGACATCAATCTTTCCATGAAACCACGTTCGAATAATTTCTATATTTCACAGTCTTATATCCTAAAATACAATTCAACAACAGTGTCAATCAAATCACAGGATAGTTCTTATCAGAAAACAGAAATGGAGTTGTTCTGCTTGAGCGGACTGGTGCAGCGGATAAGGCGCCCTGGTTAGCTCGAGAGGATAAGTATCAAATCTGTTTTCAACATGTGACAGAGTGTTGACAGCGGACAATAAACTTGTGACGTTGTTGCAAAAGAGCATGAAAGGCAATCGAGACAGCGCTTAAATCAAGTTATGTATAAATTACACACTGCTGGAGACAGCGCTTAAATCAAGTTATGTATAAATTACACACTGCTGGAGACACCGCTTAAATCAAGTTATGTATAAATTACACACTGCTGGAGACAGCGCTTAAATCAAGTTATGTATAAATTACACACTGCTGGAGACAGCGCTTAAATCAAGTTATGTATAAATTACACACTGCTAGAGACAGCGCTTAAACCAAGTTATAAATTACACACTGCAAAATAATATTTATTTCAAATAAAGATATCATATAACAATCTGTTATAATTTCGGGCATCGGAATCAGCTTGTATAAATTTCTATAATAATAGAAAGCAATATATGCAAAGTGTTAACTTGTTTGTCACGTATTAATTTCTATAATAATAGAAAGCAATATATGTAAAGTGTTAACTTGATTTTGTCACGTATTAATTTCTATAATAATAGAAAGCAATATATGCAAAGTGTTAACTTGTTTGTCACGTATTAATTTCGCAGAAAGAAGACGTTAAGATTTGAATTCAATAAATATTTTTTTTTTAAAGTTGATAATTAATAATTAGAAAATTGTCAAATGCATGTATTCATAATATCGGTAAAAGGAGAATCATGCTCTCTAGTAACAATTACATAAAACAACATGGACACAATTATTCCTCTCGTATTATTTATTACAAGCTAGCAGGCTATGAATGAGCGCCACAGATAACACTATGTAACAAATTTTCACTTTTGTTCTGTTCCTGGGTTGAAAGTGTGTTTTCCTAATCCGTTAGGTCTAGAACAGAAAGGAAATCGCTGTTATTCCAGAAAAACTTTGCTTCTGTGACCGGGACAATGAAATTTGGAAAATCGCGTGTTCGAGAAAATTCTCGATTTGCTTTCAATGCCGAGCTTCCTCCCTGAACTGCTAGAGTTGTCCACATGTTTCTACAATTCTCCTGAACACTCTAGAACGTTCAAGAAACTTCCAGAACTTTCAAGAAACTCTCAGAACTTTCTAGAACGTTCTTGAACGTTCCAAAAGTAGCTGTACAAGTATAAAAGCACAGGTGTCTCGAACCAAGATTCCAATTCGTGTTATTGCAGACTGAAAGGATAACGATTCGTAGTTGAAGAGGAGTTATTTATTTGATATGGCATCAAGAGATTGTTTGCATCCAGCTGATTCATTCTGCTACGTGTGCGAACAATTCATAAAGACAAGAGCGAAAAAGTATTCCATGGAAGCAAGTCGTATAATGTGCGAGGCCTACAAGGCATACTTCGGCGTGCCGGTCGGGGACCAAGACAAATCTTGGGCACCGCATTTCACATGCGAATATTGCAAGAAAACACTTGAAGGTAAACTGAACAGTTGCTTCTCGCTTAGATGTGTTTTAATTACTTGGTTGATGATAGCGTACAAGTCACGGATCAGAGGAAGCGGCATCAAAGATTCTCCAACTTCTTCAGTCAGCGTGATGGGCTGTGCTTCTGCAACGATGTTGCCGGTCTATTCCAGGCTATAGGTATCGCATGTAATCCTATTGAATGGCGCCTATTCATAGATAGTTCATCCTGGAGCCTCAAAACCGTGTTGCTTCACAATGGAAACAACTACCCGTCTCTCCCGATGGCCCACTCTGTGCATCTCAAAGAGGACTACACCAGTGTCAAAATGTTGCAGAGTGCATTAAAGTATGACGACTACGGATGGGAGGTCATCGGTGACTTCAAAATGGTATCATTCCTCATGGGTCTTCAAGGAGGTTTCACGAAATTTCCTTGTTTCCTCTGTCTCTGGGACAGCCGTGACACTAAGGCGCATTATTGCACAAAGGACTGGCCCCAACGGACCGAGTTTTCTGTTGGGAAGAGCAATGTGAAGTGGGCGCCGCTGATAGAACCTCATAAAGTGCTTATGCCACCGCTGGACATCAAGTTAGGCCTCATTAAGCAATTTGTCACTGCTCTTGACAAGGAGTCAGCAGCATTTCAATACCTCCAAGGTCTTTTTCCAAAGCTGTCCGAGGCTAAGGTCAGGGCTGGTATATTCGTTGGACCACAGATCAAGAAGATCATAGAATGTGAGGATTTCACAAAGCTGTTGAACAGGATGGAGAGAGCGGCTTGGAGCAGTTTCGTTGCAGTTGTTCAGGGCTTCCTAGGTAATCACAAAGCTGAAAACTATGTGGAGTTGGTGCAGACTCTCATAAAGAATTACGCCAAAGTGGGATGCAGAATGTCTCTGAAAGTCCATATCCTTGATTCACATCTCGACAAATTCAAGGAGAACATGGGCGGTTACTCGGAGGAGCAAGGCGAGCGCTTTCATCAAGATATATTGAACTTTGAACGTCGTTACCAAGGACAGTATAACGAAAACATGATGGGGGACTACATTTGGGGGCTACTTCGAGAGAGTGATTCACAGTACAATCGTAAATCTAGAAAATCTACACATTTCTGAACCTTGTTGAGTGGTTTCCGACTGTGTTTGTCTATTCCTTGTGCAATTTTTGTTTTTAACTGATCATAATGACGAAAATGAAAAAAAAATCGTTCTATTTTCACAAAAAACGAGTTTTCTTCGTGCTGTTGTCGAGTAAGCAAAGTTTGTGCTTAATGAAGTCATTTTTTCATGTACTTTAGACATAAGCAATTGAAATATAACACTTAGAAGCCAGGAACAAAAATTGTGTTACATAGTGTAATCGCATTGTTTCAGCCCATTTTCTTATAGCATTTTGAAAATGGAAAGATTGAGTGTACTTAAGATCGTATTCATCTCTGAACAGCATTGAACAAAATACCATGTGCAATCTTAAACCCGGTCAATGTAAGACGCCATTTTGTGCTGCACAGTGAACTACCTCCTGAGCCATTTACTAACGTTTGCAAACATTACAAAACGTTTACAAACATTACAAAACGTTAGCAGGAAACGGGTCGTTCTATAGCAGGAACGGGTTTAACGTTACGAAACGTTAGCTCTCTTGCATGCACGGCAGGGAGCAAACTTAGAGTTGTCTCTCTTTACATCTGCACGTCATGAATACATGTAGGGCACCAAATGTAGTACAGTTGAGAAAACAAAGATTTATTCGCAGCCTTCAGCCAGAGCCCCCACAGTCATATATGTTTATTTGTTAGCGTTGTCAAGACTTCAGTAATGGAACTCGCTTCTATTTGTTTTACTTCACTATAGAAATCGACAATAGACAATACACAGCGCATCTGATCGAATCACCCCCCCCCCACCATCCCAACGACCCCTGCACCCTATCTTGGTTCTTTGTCCACTCCAGAGTTTAGTTCAGAACTGTAAGCTCAGCTGAGATTACACTGGTTATCTGCCCCTAAAGAAGCACATATATTCTTCTATATTAAAGATTATAAGTATTCTCATATGTCGTCATCATCATCATCATCATCATCAGTACCACCACCACCATTATCATCACCATTACTTTGAAAGTACATACTGATATATATATATATATATTTATTTATTATTTTTTCATTACAATTATGTTGGTAGGTCACAGGATATATGACGACAAGTTTGGACATTGCCTCTTTGGACTCATCTGCCCATGAAGTCTACGTGGCTGGTGGGAGCAAGCTTGGACATTGCCTCTTTGGGCTCCTCTGCCCATGAAGTCTACGTGGCTGGGGGGGGTTTAGAAAGGTGTTTTGCGTGCTTTCTTTCTACTTCCTTGATAAGATGTCCGAGTTTTGTCTTGCTCTTTTGGTTGTAAGGGTTATAGAGTTAAACACAGTGCTGAAAGTGAAACAGCAAAGACTAGTAAGTTTGACGGGATGAGGGAGTTGTGAAATAATTTTGACTGCCATTTATTTGCATGGCTATTATTATTTTTGCTGTCATTATGGAGTGCATGCTATGCAGTGCGTAAGTGTCCAGACAGTGAGGCTCTAAAAAGACTGCTCATGTCTGGATTTTGTTTCTGAGTCGTCTGTGCATATTTCGTTTTGTGTGTTCTTTGTTGTCTCTTTGTGTGTGCTCTAAGGCAAATTGCATTTTAATGGTGGGGTGGCGAGGTTTTTTCCCCAGTGTGAAATCGATGGGAGGAAAGTGGCTTTCCGCTGGGATGGAGGGGGGTTCGGTTCTTATGCTATTCTGTTTGTATTTCAAAATGAGTCTTTTCGTCTGTTGGTAAATCGGGGGATAGTCATCTCTCTCTCTCTCTCTGTCTCTCTCTCTGTCTCTCTGTCTCTCTGTATGTCTGCACTCAAGGATGTCCTTAATAATTCTAAGTATTATTCGGGTTCTATCTGCTTTGTTTCAAAGTTTTGGGTTTTTCCGTGAAGTTGATGCTTTGATGAATCTTGTTTCATGGAAATTTCGTTGAGTTTTAGCATGATTTGCTTTTGTGCCTTTTATTTCTTGTGCTAGCCGTATTCTCGTGAGACTTGTCCCAAAGACTATGCATTTTTGTTTGTTTGTACAGATCAAACCTATAATGTTCGTTTGCTGTTTGCACGTGATGTGTAATTATGTATTTCGTGATTGTGTGCGTTGTAAAGCGTTGGCCTATCTACAAATTGGGTAAGGGGTGAATGTGTGCCCATACTTACTTTATCTTATTTATATACTTATATATATATTAAATTGTAGGTTAGTAAATAGTTACATTTAAAGCTTAATTTAAATACTATCAATTGATACACCAATCAAAACATAACTCGTTGGCTATTGATAGTAAGTTGTGATTGAATTAAGTAAGAAAGTCACAAATGCCATTTTTAATGTTCAGTGCCTGACGTTCATGCAGGGGCTTTCTTTGCCGTCCGCACTACTCTAGTACATTGGCATGGTATATGTCACTGGTTATTAATTTATATGCATTCTCCAATAATAAAAGCAATGCAATTTCAAGATACACCTATGTAAACATTGTTGCTGGTATGGAGAGTTCTGATAAAACACACTTTAATTTATAAACATTCTCCAGTAAACGAAACTGCTTATGGTTCGGACACAATTCTCCTAAATAATACGTTAAAATGTACAAGCATTTTTTCTAAAAGGAATTTGTTGCTGGAACAAATGCTTCTCCCAAAGTATTTAATAATTTATAAGCAGTCTTTTAAAGGAGATTTTTGTTAGTATATTAATTTCTCCTAAAGTATTTAATAATTTATAAACAGTCTTTTAAAGGAGATTTTTGTTAATATATTAATTTCTCCTAAAGTATTCACTAATTTATAAACATTTTTTTAAAGGAGATTTTTGTTAGTATATTAATTTCTCCTAAAGTATTCACTATATAATTTATAAACAGTCGCTTAAAGGAGATTTTTGTTAGTTCATTAATTTCTCCTAATGGTGTGGCGCTATAATACGTTCTGCCTTTATTATGATTATTATTATGATTACCTTTATAAATTAATAAGCACAATAACTTATCAGTGGTTAATCTTAATTTAGAATTTGTTTACAATATAACTTCCACATTCATATACCACTATAAGTAACCTACCGACACATACAAATTATTTATCATTTCGCAGGTGGAACTTCCTACTTAAGGAGTAAAGTAATTTATCAACTTACTAACATTCACCCAATCATTGACTCGTCACACCCCCATCCACTAACTACATGTGTAAGAAAGAATGAACAAAAATAAAGATGTATTATAAAAATAACTTTATCATAAATAGATATAAATAAGTTTTGAAACAGACACGTATATATTCTACTAATTAAAAAGTTCAAGTTCTTTCTCATACACGATCAATATTTAACAATGACTACTTTCAGGGAACACTCTCTAATCAAGGTTTATAGTTTTCTATCAAAGAACTATAAGAGAAAGATAAGAGATAATTGACTGAGTTCATGACCTGTTCTGTTGGGCCATCATATGTCGCATTGTAGAAAACACTCTTGGATAGTCCATAAGGGTTCATTCACTCATGTATGCAATCTGCTGACTACTCTTTGAATCCTCCTGGTAATAGAAAATGACGATGACGTCACCACTCTCACCACGCTTGGGGTTCCCGTGACAGATATCAGCCTGACGATGACTCATATGTCAATCACAGAAATCTCTCAAGACAAAACTAACATTGAGAACCTAAACACCAAGATGAAGTAACGTCAACAAGAAATCAAAAAGAAAAGAAAGAATGGCACAACACTTTTAATTCAGTCATAATTTCTTATACTCTCCACTCACTCAACTTACATGTCTGCAAGAGAATTGTTAGCCCTCATACATACTTCATTCACTATGTCTGCAAGAGAATTGTTAGCCTCATACATACTTCATTCACTAATACATCATTTCTAACATATATAACATGAATCAATCAAAATATACAATATATCAAAATCAATGCATGAACAATAATTCTAACACACAAGTTATTCTAAATTCATTCTCACATCATTGATCTGACAACTCACCACCAGCTCAAAGTCAGTCTTTCAGAACCAGACTTCGAATTAACGGTCGCAAGAACTGCACAAAGGGTTTGACTGAGTATTTAATTTCGCATCAGCTAACTGGAACCATTCATTTACCCTCACAGCCACCGCTTTCATCTTTTGCAACTGTGTACTCAGACTTCCGATCGATTAATCGGGACTTATCTCTTTAATCAGTAGCTGCTCCCATCCACCATCCACCATCCACCATCCATCAGTCACCTGTGTGTTGTAATTACATATCTAAACTTCCGAGTTGAAAATCATCCCCATCCATCGAACTTATCTTGCAAAGAAGTGTGGAAAATTAAATGGTCATCTACACCTATGCGTTAATGCGTTAGGTGAGAATGACCTCCGAGCGTCACAAATGTATTTATATTTTTCATTTTCCAATCTATTTTTTTCAAGGAAGTGAAAACCTTCTTGAAACTTTTTTCTTGCTTATTAATTTATATTTGTTTTTCATTTTGAGCAATCTACTAATAAGAGACCATGTTTTATCCTTCATCCTTACAAAACTGATGAAGACTTCTCGTAAGTAAATCAAAACATCAGCCATAGAAAACTAGTAAAAACTTCTCATGGCTAAAACGCTGACACTCGAAAACTGGTAAAATGTCTCATAACAACCTAAATGGCACCCCTACAAAACTGGTGAAAACTTCTCGGAATAAAACTAAACGTCGCTACTCCAAAACTGGTGAAAACTTCTAGTAAATAAACTTAAATGTCACACCTACAACAACCTAACCGTCACCCGTACAAAACTGGTGAAAACTTTACGTAAGTAAACCTAAACGTCACCCGTACAAAACTGGTGAAAATTCTCGTAAGTAAACCTAAACGTGAGCCGTACAAAACTGGTGAAAATTCTCGTAAGTAAACCTAAACGTGAGCCGTACAAAACTGGTGAAAATTCTCGTAAGTAAATCTAAACGTGAGCCGTACAAAACTGGTGAAAATTCTCGTAAGTAAATCTAAACGTGAGCCGTACAAAACTGGTGAAAATTCTCGTAAGTAAACCTAAACGTGAGCCGTACAAAACTGGTGAAAATTCTACGTCACCAGAAGTTAAAACAGAAATGGAAGCAACGACGTAGCTTTTATTGTTTGTCCGTGGACAGAAAGCTATTTTGAAAAACAAATTTACCCCGGGTGATGTCAAGCCTATCCATGCTTTCGCATTCAATTTGTTGAGCAATTCGGACAAAATGTCAAGCCATGCCTCCTTACCTTGAATGCATGTTATAATATTATATATTTCAAGGGAAATGTTTATGTTTTGCAGGCGTGTCTTCGTTTAGCTGTCCTGTCCCTAGATTTTGCTGAGAGCGAGTGGTCAGTATTAAGTGATTTGTTCGGCCCTTTAAGTGAACAAACTGGCCGTGGCTTACGTATCTTTGTATATTCGTGTGCTTGTGTGTGTGTATGTGAGTGTGCGCACGCGCTTTTTATAAGAACGCTTTTACTGTATGCCGATTGCCTGGAAACACTTAAACTTTTTTATGTAAAAACAAGGTTTGCTGCACTTATTAAACACTCTTCTGCTAATTTAATCACTTTTGTAAGTTATTTTTGGAGATGCTTTTCTGTGTTTTTGATCTTAATTCCCGGAACTGTGAACTTTATGTAAGGAGAGATTTGTGGAATATGTTTCTTATCCTAATTCATCACTTTGGCAGGCGTGCTTATTTGAGTCAGTCATTCGAGTTTTATTTCAAGAGAGAGAGAGAGAGAGTTGACAGCTATAAATTGAGATTTTTTCTTTTAGCTTTCCGGTTATGAGCCATGTCAGTTTTGTGATTTGTTTCTTTCTATTTTAAATATTATTAAAAATTCTTATGTAAACTCTTTTATTTTAGTGTTTTAAGATGTATCAAATGCACTCTATAACCTTCTCCGACGCCATCCGCTTGTTTTATCTAGTTGCTTTGTGCTAAACAGATGTAAACAACTTTTATAACCAAGTACATTTTTAACACATCCGAAGTGTTACGTCACTCGCACTGTCACGTGCCATTGCAGCAGCACAACTCAAGAAATCGTTTCCTCCGACAACAGCTTTGCATCGTTTCTTTTCCATAGTCGATCTACGTTCAAGGGCTCTAACTCTTGTGTACGTCACGAGAGTGCAGTAATTCGACGTCATGTGGTGCAGCTAAGTCATTTGGACGCTTGCGCTTGGTTGTAAAATACACTCTTCGCACTCCGAGAGGCTAGGATCTAAACGTGTTAACGACTCTACCGTCTGTTTAAATCTCGCAATTTCCCATTTCTCATATCACTTCTCGTTAGCTTTAAATAACAGTAACTATTGTTCAATGCAGCCCCCCCCCACCTACTTCCCCAACACGATTACCGTGCGTTTTAGATAACCCAACCCAACATTCAAACAGGACAAATAAAGGGAGAGCATACTTACTGGTCCGCTAGCACTGAGTCACAACTTTTTAGCGATCTGTCTACATAACAAACAAACGTCAGAGGCCGATGTAAATACTCACTAATTTCAGAGCCTTCGTCAGTAAAAAAAAAAAAAAAAGTATTCGGTACAAAAGAGCTTTTATTGAGAGTAACAACGCGTGATATTTATAAATTAACGATTTTGTTGTAAGGAAGCCACTTCCGGTGCTGCGTTGTCTGAGATTCGACTATATTAAGGATAGGCTTTTCTCAGTGATAGAAAACCCTTAAAATACATTCGTGAAAAAAAATTTATATTTCCAAAGTAATAAAGTTATTGTTATAATAATGAAGCGTTTACAGTTGCAAATTGTCATAATATGTCTATCATACTGTCTGACCAATTTATTTGATTTTTATTAAAATCCGCCTCTATCCAAAGTTTGGAAATTCTTGCTGAAGAATTCCAGTTCATTGAATGACTGTTTAACACAGAGCTACATTATTTCTTTCTTAATCAAATGACTCTTTATCACAGAGCTACAGTATTTCTTTCTTAATCAAATGACTCTTTATCACAGAGCTACAGTATTTCTTTCTTAATCAAATGACTCTTTATCACAGAGCTACAGTATTTCTTTCTTAATCATTTATAGTTCATTTATTCATATATTTTCTTTAGTGAGTTCATTACATTTAATTTATTTGTATATTTTCTTTAGTGAGTTCATTACGTTTCTTAATCATTTATAGTTCATTTATTTATATATTTTCTTTAATGAGTTCATTGCCTATTTCCAAGCTGCATGAGATCCATCGGCACTAGAGAAAGCTTTGATAATTTGACTAATTTAATTTGAACTATTTTCATATTGTTAGATAAAAATATGCTAATATTTCGATGAAAATTAAAGTTACTGTTAATTTACGATGAACACTTTAAAATAGCACTTGCTACGACATATAGTACTTAATGCAACACGTTATAATATAGCACTTATTATAACATTTTAATAGAGCACTTGCTATGAAATAGAGACTTAATGCAACACGTTTTAATGTAGCACTTGTAACACGTTTTAATGTTGCACTTGTAACACGTTTTAATGTAGCACTTGTAACATGCTTTAATGTAGCACTTGTAACATGCTTTAATGTAGCACTTGCTCTGGAAAAGGGACACATGCTTGTGATCACTACTGCCCACTTTTGTTGTCTTATGATAAATTTATGTGTACTTCTATCATCTCTATTGCACTTCTATCTGCACTTCTATCATCCCTATTGTACTTCTATCATCCCTATTCCAAGTTTCAAATTTCCTGACCGGCAATTCAGATTCACTGAATGACCCGATGTCCAGGAACAATGTCTGTGCTGATCTCAGTCAGCGAGGGTAGTTCATGCACTCATTACTAGTACTCTACAGAAGAGTAATGAAATTAGGCTCACTTGATAACATTAATTGAAACGGGTGACTTAATAACTCTGAGTATTGTAATCCGGTGACTAAATAAACAGAACTCACTGAATGTTGTATCGGGGTACTAAATAAACAGAACTCAATGAATGTTGTAATCTGGTGACTAAATAAACAGAACTCACTGAATGTTGTAATCCGGTGACTAAATAAACAGAACTCATTGAATGTTGTAATCGGGTGACTAAATAAACAGAACTCGCTGAATGTTGTAATCGGGTGACTAAATAAACAGAACTCGCTGAATGTTGTAATCCGGTGACTAAATAAACAGAACTCGCTGAATGTTGTAATCCGGTGACTAAATAAACAGAACTCGCTGAACAAGTTACTAAATAAAGAAAACTCGATGTTTACAGCGCCCGCATATCCGCCAAGAGAGAGAGATGAGTCATGTCTTCTGGAGAATTATTAATAACATAAATTAGGATTCTCATCATTTGTAATTAGTTTTGGATGATTAAATAATTATAATAATCATAACCATTAACTAGGGTGGTGTAGTGTCAGAGTATTGTTTATTCTTCTGGTCTTCTACATAATCTTGCAGAGGAAACAGATCTTTTCTGTCATTCTGAAAAATGAAAACAACATCTAAGATTGTGTGGTAGTTTTTCTTGCTAATTTTGAGATAAGGAAATATCCTTCTAATATGAGAAAGATTTTTTTGTTTCACTATCTGTAAACGTTTCCCCCCCAGACATTTCTCTTTGTTACAATATTTTCCTCAAATATAGTTTACTTTAGACGAAATAAATAGCTTCAGGAAGTTTTTTTGAAATAATTTTATTTTGTAAATGTGACTTTACTCCAGAAATTGTGTTGCTAAGAAGACGTTCTGAGAGTTGCTTGTGCCCCAGGATCATTATTATGATGTCACCACGCGTTTTCCCAGAGAAGATGGAAATATGTGACGTCACTGGACAAAACTAAAACATCCATTTTGAGCAGACTCGATCTATAGTGAAAGACAATTTGGCATGATGAGGAATTCTTATATAGTGATATGTATTAGAAAGTATATTGTCTTGATCTATACTTGAAATACTTTTTTTTTTATTGTCATTATTAATTGTCTCAGTGTCGTGTGTCTGTTAGTGTTTTTGTTTGTATGTCGAGTACTGTAATGATGACGTAATTATATCAACTTGTTCTTGTTCGTTATATTTATTTTCTCAATCTGTTGGTGAGTGGCGGCCGAGAGTCGATTGACCCGTGGCATTACCCCCCCCCTTCATATATATATATATATATATATATATGCCCAGAGGTCTTTATCCTGCATCATTTGCTTAACGATAAGATTTGAAATGATACGTTATTATAAGGTCACCCCAAGAGCTATGTCACGACACAACTGGGGCAAAAACATTTAATTAAAAATAAAATACATCGTGCACGTTGAATAATTATTAAATATTTCTCAAATAATAAATAATGTGCATTCGTTCAAGCCGCATATATATTAAAATATAAATCGATTAAAAAATAAACAAACAAATACATTGTACTTTAAATGAAATCAGCCCAGTTTATAAAAAAAAAAGATGTCAAATAAAAATGCACATTTTAAAAAGTGAGCTTTCTTTCAAGTCACACATACACCGTAGAAAATCCATTCAGTTAATAAAAAGGATAAAATCGAAAATGCACTTTAAAGTGTGAAATTATTGATGTCTAGCGAACTTCAAAAATTCGTTCAAATTAAAAAATGGGAAAATCAGTAATCGCATTTAATATAATACAGTTACGAGCATGTCGCACTTTAGCAAAAACCTCAAACAATGAGTTACAACAATGAGTTACAACAGTGAGTTACAACAGTGAGTTACAACAGTGAGTTACAACAATGAGTTACAACAATGAGTTACAACAATGAGTTACAACAATGAGTTACAACAATGAAATACAATCATGCACTTATTTAACAGGCGCATACATTAAATTGAATAAATGATACATCGTCTTGGACTTAGTCAAGTAGCAGACACAAACATGAAGTGAAATGAATGGTACATGACCTTGGACTTAAATAGCAGACACAAACATGAAGTAAAATGAATGGTATACGGTCTTGCACTTAGTCAAAGTAGCAGACACAAACATGAAGTAAAATGAATGGTACATGACAATGGACTTGGTCAAGTAGCAGACACAAACATGAAGTAAAATGAATGGTACATGAACTTGGACTTGGTCAAAGTAGCAGACACAAACATGAAGTAAAATGAATGGTACATGACAATGGACTTGGTCAAGTAGCAGACACAAACATGAAGTAAAATGAATGGTACATGAACTTGGACTTGGTCAAAGTAGCAGACACAAACATGAAGTAAAATGAATGGTATACGGTCTTGCACTGAGTAGAGAGACAATATATATAGATGAAGTTCGACTATGACTGTCCACCCCTCAATCAAATCCCACTTAAAGATTGCATTCCATTGTTTATTAACCGGTTTAAAGACCAATTAAAGATTGCAGTTCCATTGAATATTGCCCAGTTTAGAGACACAATTAAAGATTGCATTCCATTGTTTATTAACCGGTTTAAAGACACAATTAAAGATTGCAATTCCATTGAATATTGTCCAGTTTAGAGACACACAGATGTACACTTAAACTTTAGTTCGTGTCCCGTACAAGACACAAATAAAATCTGTAGCTTAATCGTGTACCTATCCAGTTTACAGATTTACACTTAAAGACAATTTAAAATATGTTATTTAATTGTGTATATCTCAGGCATAGAGAGTTATATTTAAAACATTTAAAATCTGTAGTTTAATCGTTTATCAATCCGGCGTAACGTTTACATTTAGAGACTCACTTAAAATTTGTAGTTCAGTCGTGTATGTATCCAGTTTAGAGACTTACATTTAAATTCACACTTTAAATTTGTAGTTTAGTCGTGTATGTATCCAGTTTACAGACTTACATTTAAATTCACACTTAAAATTTGTAGTTTAGTCGTGTAGGTATCCAGTTTACAGACATTATTGAAGAATGCAGTTCATTTACACAATTTAGGACTCGTCCCATCGTGTACCTATTAAGCTCCAAGACACACTTTAGGACTCGCTCCATCGCGTACCTGTTAAGTTCCAAGGCAATTTAGGGCTTGCTCCATCGAATACTTCTTAAGATCCAAGACACATCTTGAGATTAGTTCCATTGTGTATTTGGAAAGGACACGTTAAGACTATTTTATGTGTGTACTCGAAAGGACACGTTAAGACTATTTTCTGTGTGTACTCGAAAGGACACGTTAAGACTATTTTATGTGTGTACTTGGAAAGGACACGTTAAGACTATTTTATGTGTGTGCTCGAAAGGACACGTTAAGACTATTTTATGTGTGTACTCGAAAGGACACGTTAAGACTATTTTCTGTGTGTACTCGAAAGGACACTTTAAGACTATTTTCTGTGTGTACTCGAAATGACACGTTAAGACTATTTCATGTGAGTACTAGGAAAGGACACTTTAAGACTATTTTCTGTGTGTACCAGGAAAGGACACGTTAAGACTATTTTATGTGTGTACTTGGAAAGGACACTTTAAGACTATTTTCTGTTTGTACTTGGAAAGGACACGTTAGGACGTCCGTTTGTGTACTTGAAAAGACACTTTAAGACTATTTTATGTGTGTACTTGGAAAGGACACGTTAGGACTATTTTCTGTGTGTACTTGGAAAGGACACGTTAGGACGTCCGTTTGTGTACTTGAAAAGACATATTAAGACTATTTTCTGTGTGTACTAGGAAAGGACACGTTAGGACGTCCGTTTGTGTACTTGAAAAGACATATTAAGACTATTTTCTGTGTGTACTAGGAAAGGACACGTTAGGACGTCCGTTTGTGTACTTGAAAAGACATATTAAGACTATTTTCTGTGTGTACTAGGAAAGGACACGTTAGGACGTCCGTTTGTGTACTTGAAAAGACATATTAAGACTATTTTCTGTGTGTACTAGGAAAGGACACGTTAGGACGTCCGCTTGTGTACTTGAAAAGACATATTAAGACCAGTTACATCGTGTACTTAGCAGTTGAGATGAATTTTCTGAAAAATACATCTTCCTCTTTATACAGCACAGCTAACTCAATAAAAGGCAAATTTTAAAACAGAAAATCAATGAAGGAAACAAAGAAACACACAAAATATTATTAATACCAAATTTGCAGAATCTGGGGATCTTTTAAAATATTTCTAATTTAATTCATTTTTGCTTGTTTTCTCTGTTACTTTTAAATATGTTCTTATAACCTTGAGGCAAATCTCGCCTCTTCAAGACAGAACACAAATCAGATGCTACCTCTGTTTGAAAGGGCAAAGGTTAATTACGAGTCATATTTGCAGATGTTTTGAAGAATATGTTCACATCAATGGCGTCCTTAATGCCTGGGGTATTTCTACCGTATTGTATTTTTCGGAAGGAAGGTTTGGAGAAAATATATTGGTCCATAGCTTGGGGGTTACATGTGATTTAGGTGTCCAATGAATTTATTCGGAAAGACATTTGGAGGTCACGTATGATTTAGGTGTCTAATGAATTTATTCGGAAAGACATTTGGGGGTCACGTGTGATTTAGATGTCTAATGAATTTATTCGGAAAGACATTTGGACCAGGAACTTACTAACATATCTTACATGAAGAGGATATATGAGAGAAACGCATTAGGACATTTGCTTAATATGTATAATATACTATAAGAGGATTTAACTAGAACAAATATTCTCACCGAGTTTTGCTACGTATTTATGCTAAATGGATTTAATTCAGGATTAGACATTCCATGCATACCTTGATTTGTAGAATATAGTTCTAATAGATTTATCCGGAAAGGATTTGCGAAAGGGGCTTAATGTTTATTATATGTGTTGAATGGACGTGTCTGGGCAAAATATTTTGAAGGTAGCGAAATTTTAGTCTGTAGAATGTATTAATCTGGATAAGATCTTCCACTAATAGTTTAATATCTATTCTACCTTTTGAAATTAATATATTTCGAAAGTACAATTTCACTACAAATGAATGAAAATATATTTCTGATAAAAAGTCTGCATTGTACAACAATGTAAGTGACGAGACAGTCACTTCCTCCCTTCATCCGTCTCTGTCTGTCTGTCTGTCTGTCTGTCTGTCTGTCTGTCTGTCTGTCTGTCTGTCTGTCTGTCTATCTATCTATCTATCTATCTATCTATCTATCTATCTATCTATCTATCTATCTATCTATCTATCTATCCGTTTTTCAGTCTACTTATGAGTTTATTTAATACATGCGATATGCTTAAATTCTTGAGCAACACGTCAAGGATAATTGTAGAGACAACTTGTGGAGACAACTTGTGGAATAATTTCTAGAGAACAACCTGAGACTATTTGTAGGGATAACTTGTGGAGACAACTTGTAGAGACAACTTGTGGGGATAACTTGTGGACCAACTAGTGGAAATAACTTGTAGAGAGAACTTGTAGAGATAACTTATGGAGATAGCTTATAGAGTCAACTTGTAGAGATGTAGAGATAACTTGTGGAAATAACTTGTGGAGATAACTTGTGGTAGAAAACTTGTGGAGATAACTTGTGGAGATAACTTGTAGAGATAACTTGTGGAGATAACTTGTAGAGCTAACGTGGAGATAACTTGTAGAGATAACTTGTGAAGAAAAGCAGATTACCGTCAACATCTTTAGTTAGAGATAACTCATCTTTTCCTTGTTACTCTATTTTTAAAAATAAAAATCAAAGAGAAACAAAATCACTGTCTTCGTCTTTATATTTCTTTCTCTGCTTACCGAATAAGAAACCTGCCTTAATTGACGAGAAAATCAATAATTGTGTAGATTTCTTTTATCACGACCAGCACCAGTACGGCGCGTTATGCAAGCTCCTGGATTCGGGCAGAGATTAATTGTCGCACGCAGGCGTTCCAGCGGTCGGGATGTAAATAAGTACATTGCCGCTTGTTTGTTTGTTTTATTTTGCTTGCATGCTTTTGGTTTATTGTTTGTTTTGCGCTTAATGGATGCTTAGATCAGTCTGTGATTTTGTATTTAACGCTTTCTTTTTTCTTCCTTTCTAGTTGGGCACGATATGGCGTGGATGGGAGGTGTGTCTTTCGTGACAGTGAGTTATGTAAGCGCGGAGTTTTTCAGAGAAACTGAAAAGAAAAATGCGAGCTAAAAAATAAACTGTGTGCGTGTATGCGTGAGCTAGCATATATACGCATATGTGTATCATCATCATCATCACCACCACTATCATCATTATCATCATCACCATGACAACCGTTTATCTTTGTTATTCCTCACAACTACTACCATTTTCTAAGCAATTCCTTCACTGTCATAACCGACACTAGCAACATGTTCCTCATTTCTTCCATCATTAATATTACATGCATGCCCGCAATTTTATGAAGATATTCAACACAGGCTGTTGTCATCGTTTCATAGATGAAAGTTAAACTACAAATTGATAAGTGGGAGAGTTGTGTAATCTGTAATAAATACTTATTGATCAGTTTGAAACTCGCAGAAGATGACGGATGATTGTTGCTGCTGATTGCTTGCTACTTGAATTATGTCTAAAGGATTAATAGAAAAGCAATATTAGCTGTTTCAAAGTGTAAAAGTAATTCAAAGCAAATTTTAAGAAAATAAAAAAATTCAAAATTTTAGTGAGTCAAAGCATAATAAACATTGACTTCAGATGGAGAGTATACACAGACACACACACACACACACACACACACACACACACACACACACACACACACACACACACACACACACACAAACAAACAAACAAACACACACACACACGCGCACAAACAAGCACATACACATACATATATCCATATGCACATTTGAATACACATATACTCATATATACACAAATATACATACACATATATCACACAATCACACAATCACACACACACACACACACACACACACATATATATATATATATACAGAGAGAGAGAGAGAGAGAGAGAGAGAGAGAGAGAGAGAGAGAGAGAGACTAAACTAATATAATTACCTGAATGTGGGTTTGTGGAATACTGATATCAAATTATCTGTTTCATTGTAATTGTCATTTGTATAGTTGATTTTCTTTTAATAAATTTATTGTTAAATTTTTTGACCTTCGTAGGAAATATTGATATTTGATAATCTTGTGTTGGAGAAGAAAATGTGTGGATGGGGTCTTGCTAAATATAAAGTCAGATTTGTCTTCTCCTGTAGTAAGAAGTCTTTCACTTGCAGAAACCTTATGTGACGTAATATCTGCCGAGTGGTGTCTGTTGGAGGATCATTAATAAAATAAAATTAAGATTCTCATCACTTGAAATTAGTTATGAAAGATTAATTAATAATAATAATTATCTTCAATAACTAAATGACACACGTGTCACAGATCTGTTTCTTACAATCCTATCTTTTCATGTGTTCGGGTGGTGGTGGTGGGAGGGAGCAAAAGAAAAGTTTTGTTTATTGGTAACTATCGAAGATCACTTTCATAGTCTCAGTTAAATGTCCAATACAGTCATGTCCCCTTTGTTTTAATGCACTTTCCATGAAAAGGTCCAAGAACAGTATGTCTTTGTATAAGCTTTTTAGTCACATTATGATCATTAATTGCATAAAACTTTATGAATCTTCATATTTATCGTTTTCATTTTAGACTGTTAAAAATCTGTCTATTGCATCAGTATCGTGGTTTTCATTTTCATTATAGTGACCTGAATGTTACATACAATTTTCGTAATTTACTATCGTAACCCTAATATCCAAGACAAATAAATTCAATATTGTACATCAAAACGTTGATTTAATTATAATGAGTATGACATAAATGTAGTACTAGATTGCGAAACCATTCATTATATTAAATGTCGTGCCAGAGTTACACGGTGGAAGTAACGTGTACAATGGCAATACAAATATCAACAACCATTCATTATACTGAATGTCGTGTTACAGTTACACGGTGGATGTAACGTGTACAAGGGCAATACAAATATCAACAACCATCCATTATACTGAATGTCGTGTTACAGTTACACGGTGGATGTAACGTGTACAAGGACAATACAAATAAGAACCAATCTCGTGATACCTTCTCTAAGGTCAGCGAAATGACCTCTCAATAAGGTCAGCGAAATGACCTCTCAATACGCCATACAGACCTGAATTAATGGTTTCATTACTAGCCACAATGATGTTGAGAAAGTTTTGCTAGAGGTCTAAATACTAAACTCAGAGAACAACAACCGTTACCACCATAGTAGTAACGGTAACTTTGTCCTAGGACCTAGGCGAACTTTATTAATGGCGACGCTATTGATAAATGTCATAAATAGTTATTTCCCTTATGGATCGTAAATCCGGGACAATATTTCCATGTTGAAAATTATGTTCTACTTACAGATTTCTCATAGATACCTTTATACAATTGAGTAGTCATGGAGTAGCCAGTGTGGTCATGGATACAAACTACATATAAGTCTTTAGTAGCTGTACATGTTAATATATATGCAGTTGTCGTATGTACAAACAAAACATTTAAGTGCACGGAATTGAACAATTTAATCTTCTTTTGGAGTCAGGGGATATAAGCAAGAAAAATATTTTTACTTGCCACAAATACACACGATTAAAGTGTTTCGTTACAATAGACAGATGCAAATTAAAAGAGTTCCGTTGCCATGGATACAAATTTAAAGGGAGCGCAAAGAGATGAAAACAGCAGGATCTCCTTGGCTGCAAAGTTTATGCAAACAATTCGTACCACTTGGGAAAGCCCAAGACATGCGGACGGTCTTTTACAGCCGCCATTAAATCGCGAAAACGGCCAGAAATCTGTATTCAGGTTGAAGTGGTGGGAATAACCTCAACTGTAGGACTTCCTTGCGCCTATACCAATCAGGCCTCCTCTCAAATGCGGCTGACCTTCGGCCCTTTGCGATGCACGGTGTGAAAAGCTAGGGTAGAGATGTGAACTAAGTCTACTCTAAGATATTCTTGTGCGTCCTTGACCCTCGACCAGATATCTGTCCACTTAAACTTGTCTTTGGTGACCCATCCCAATGGGCGTTAAAATTTCCACAGACCCGTCCTTATAGCCCCTTCCCGCTAACATCCCTGCATTTGAGAAGCTCAGGTTAAACGGAATAAAATGTTACCAGTCCAATAGAGATAAAGCATTAACAACCCTCTCTGTACTTTGTCAAGCGGCCATTTGCATACCTGAGTTGGAAGAGGCGGCTAACGACTTTTGGCTGAATAGTCACACTGAGACCCTTTGAGAATGCACGCGACGAGAAAGGTGATAACAGAATGGATGATATTGGTTGTCTTTCTTGGGCGATACAATGCCGAGACCGAGTGTGAGACTCTCAAAGGTATGCATCGAAATAAATGCAGAAGTCTTTCTTTCTTTCTTTCTTTCTTTCTTTCTTTCTTTCTTTCTTTCTTTCTTTCTTTCTTTCTTTCTTTCTTTCTTTCTTTCTTTCTTTCTTTCTTTCTTTCTTTCTTTCTTTCTTTCTTTCTTTCTTTCTTTCTTTCTTCGGTATGGTAAAAATGTTTTGACGATTTATGATCGGGAATTTTAATATTTGTGGTATCAACACATTTTTAGTAAGTGCAGCTTAGATTTTTTTGCGTTTATTGATCTTTTGGGTCAGATAGCTTTATTTTATTTCACATTGTTATCAGTCAACGACTAAAGGATAACTGTATATGAGTGAGGTGAGTTCTAAAGTTTTACTGTCAACAACATAATCAGCGCGTAAAGATTACTTTCTCAATAAAGATTACTTTCTCAATGGATCATAAATTGTTGGATATTCTATAAGAAACTTTTGAGATCTTGCTGTAGTGAGACGTAGAGACCAGCCTATTAAACACTTCATTCGTTACCACCCTTAACAGTATCGATAAATATAGAAACCCATTGACTGTAAATCTCTCAAATTGCCTAGTGATAGAAAATTAAAGACTACGTTAAGAAAAAATAAACAAACCACAACACCGAAGCAAACAAGCAAACAAACAAATAAATAAACACAGATCTGGCTACTTACGTAAACAAGATGAATAACTAAATAAACTCTAAAAAGCATCAAAACACAGACAAAACAATACAACCCCACCACCTCGTCTACCCAACAAACAGAAACATGGAGACCAAAACAAATTAATAAATAAATAACAATGCAAATAGATTCTGGTTTGGTGCTTTTGTCGCTCAGGACGTGTGCTGGGATTTTTTCTTCCTTCTATGATATGTCGTCTGTAAAAGCAGTGCACGGTAAACAGTGGATACATTTCACAAGAAGCATCGCGAAGACTCATTGTCTTTCGGTGGCATATTTACGGCCTGCTGGTTACTCCTGAAACCGAGTGACCTGTCAGAATGGACTGCGTGGTTTCGAGAAACAAATAAATAAACAAGCGAGCAGAAAAACAAAAAGTCAAGTACAAGCTCGAAGCCAATGATTTGCAGTTTTCTTTTGAACCCAAGAGTTGTCCTTCCAACGAGACTCGAGCTCCGATAAATATTTGCTTTACCAAGATGATAACGGTTGGTTACGAAGGCATAATTTTAAAATAGAAGATTGCAAAAGAAACAAGACTGCATTTCACTTGCAGTGTGTGATGTAGTAAAATACTGTAGTATATATAAATCATTCACTTTATTGACAAGAATAAAGAAATACTTATTATTAATGAATCAATAGCGTAAAATAACAAATATTGTAGGAACAAAGCAGCAATCACACATTAATCACTAATGTGTGCTACATTCACTTTAGCAATCACTTTGTTCCGATTGTCGCAAGCACTGACATACGGTAAATTGCGGGTTTTCAACACTCGATGTTTGCAAAGTACTGTTTTGAGAGATTTCGCCACTTGACGTTTGCAAATTAGTCTTGAGAGATTTCGCCACTTGACGTTTGCAAAGTCCTGTCTTGAGAGATTTCGCCACTTGACGTTTGCAAAGTCCTGTCTTGAGAGATTTCGCCACTTGACGTTTGCAAAGTACTGTCTTGAGAGATTTCGCCACTTGACGTTTGCAAAGTCCTGTCTTGAGAGATTTCGCCACTTGACGTTTGCAAAGTACTTTAAAAGCATGCTTTTATTTAATTGTAATTAGCATAGAGGAAGAGGTAGATTTATTAATGTACTTTAAAAGAAGCATGCCCATAGGGAACAGATAGACAATAAAAAGTCTCTCTTTGAATTTGGAAACCTTTAAAAAACCAAAATCCAAATAATGGAACTTTAATTAAAATATATCCATGAAAGCGTTTGTACACCATTCTGACTGTCAACATAGAAACACATGCAAGCACGCACGTAGGTACGCACACCTACGTATACACACACACACACACACACACACACACACACACACACACACACACACACACACACACACACACACACACACACACACACACAGAGGACATTCTCTTTATGATCTCTTTTACCTTAGTCGAAACCAGTATGAAAAAATAGATTGCCAATCTCGACAATAATTACCGTAAACTTTTTTCAAAAAAGAAAAAAATCTTTTAAATTTATGTATGCTGCAAAAGGATGCTTATTTAATTTAAATAAATCGCGTTAGACATTGAAAAGGTGAGACGTGTGTTGTAAGTGACGACTATTGAGCAAATGATTATTATTTCCCAGGATTCTTTTTACAAGCTTACGGCGTGCAATGGGAGAGAACTGTAAACTAGATTTGTGGGGCGGAAAAGGGGAGGATACTCTTGTCTAAATGAATTTTGTGAGGGTGACTGTGAAAGCATCTCTTCTGAATGCTAATGCAGGAAATGCAAAATAGGAATAATCAAAAAAAAAAAAAAAAAAAAAAAAGGGCACACAGTTTAGCGAGCAGGGCACAATGACATTCTACAGAAGTTCATGCATAGAAAACGACATGCCAATAAACAGCCATGGCATTTATTGTCCAGACAAGTGGAGAACCGATGTAAAAACGATAATTAAATCATAATCTGTAATACGATTATTAGTTATCGTTCTAACAATACAGCAGGCAAGCTAAAGTTCTAAGCCTACCTTGTGCTATGCATGATGGGATAATTTATAATTATTGTCTACTGTAGAAAAATGTATTAATTATATAAATACGAAGTGAATAAACGGTATGATAGTAATACTTTACAAAGCACACGAGTACAGTAAATAAACGGTATGCTAGTAATACTTTACAAAGCACACGAGTACAGTAAATAAACGGTATGATAGTAATACTTTACAAAGCACACGAGTACAGTAAATAAACGGTATGATAGTAATACTTTACAAAGCACACGAGTACAGTAAATAAACGGTATGATAGTAATACTTTACAAAGCACACGAGTACAGTAAATAAACGGTATGATAGTAATACTTTACAAAGCACACGAGTACAGTAAATAAACGGTATGATAGTAATACTTTACAAAGCACACGAGTACAGTAAATAAACGGTATGATAGTAATACTTTACAAAGCACACGAGTACAGTAAATAAACGGTATGATAGTAATACTTTACAAAGCACACGAGTACAGTAAATAAACGGTATGGTAGTAATACTTTACAAAGCACACGAGTACAGTAAATAAACGGTATGGTAGTAATACTTTACAAAGCACACGAGTACAGTAAATAAACGGTATGGTAGTAATACTTTACAAAGCACACGAGTACAGTAAATAAACGGTATGGTAGTAATACTTTACAAAGCACACGAGTACAGTAAATAAACGGTATGGTAGTAATACTTTACAAAGCACACGAGTACAGTAAATAAACGGTATGGTAGTAATACTTTACAAAGCACACGAGTACAGTAAATGGATATAGGGTATTCAAACAGTGCTTGATTCATACTAAAATAAAATGATAAAGTGAAACATCTATCTATCTATCTATCTATCTATCTATCTATCTATCTATCTATCTATCTATCTATCTATCTATCTATCTATCTATCTATCTATCTATCTATCTATCTATCTATCTATCTATCTATCTATCTATCTATCTATCTATCTATCTATCTATCTATCTATCTATCTATCTATCTATCTATCTATCTGTCTGTCTGTCTGTCTGTCTATCTATCTATCTATCTACATACATGAAATTTATAACATGTAATAAAAACAATTAAGTACCATAGCAATGAAAGAGAAACAAACAGGTGTCAATAGCTATATCAACTAATTTGCTAAACAACGACAAGAAAGAGTGAATATCGTACAAAAGCTAAGAAAATTGGGGAAAAAATACAAGTGCTCAATTTATTTGGCAATGCTGTTCTGCAGCATTAAGATAATTAATTGTCTACAAGCTCTACACTGTAATTACTATATTAAAACACTAGAACACTTATACACGAAATAAAATACAAGTAAATTCGATCGATAGATATTTAAACCTTTTATCTGCCACATTGATATGTGAAATTATCTTGCACTTTAGCTAATGTCTCATTCTTACATCAACAAAACTCCAAAAATGGTCGAACACCCTGTCACTGATGTGCCGGGGAAGTTAGGTTAAAAATGCACATTCTTCATTCTTAAAACAATTAAACCCTGGATCATCGGAACCCGGCGAATTGAAAAATCTGTTTCGTTGAAATAATGTCAGGGCAGCTAATGGCTCAATAACTAGTGGTCTTCGGAACCGTATCCCTAGGCAAAGACAGCTGCCGTGACTCGAACTGAAGAAAAGGAAATTCAGTTTTAAACTAAAAAATAGGAAAAGAACGACAAGGAATCGAGCCCGTTTATAACTTATTGTTATTCATTGCGGATGTTGCCAAGCACAGCCATTTTATGATGAAACACTGACCATGCGGGAAGGTGGCCTTTAAAGTCTATTTAAGCAGTATCACTTTATAGTTACTACTTTAAAGCTTTAGTAATTTTGTTCTTATAAATTTATAGAAAAACAATGAACAGGAGCCACGTTTTGAGAGAGAGCTGGAAAAGACTTAGGAGATAGGTGTTAATTATAAAAAATCTATAATTAATCTTATTACACCCTGTTAAATTAATTTGTAGTTGTCTATGCAGATCAGCCGGCCTGCTTGTCTGCCCTTATTCTATATCCTGTTTGTGCAGATCAAGTGTAATGTGGGCAAGCGCTTATTTACATATTGAGTTTTAGGTATAAGAGTTATCTGGTTGATTGTACAGATTAAATGCTGTGCTTATTAAAGAAAATTAGTGAAAGTTTATGATTTTACAAAAAGGTCATTTAAGAATGACATTCAAATCTGTTATGACATTACAAATGTAGAACTATTCGCACGTCCAACATTCCGTTATGAGGATACGTGCTTATTTACAGACAACGTTTCGTGCACTTATCAACAAATGCTATTCGCACGTCCAACATTCCATTTTGAGGATACGTGCTTATTTACAGACAACGTTTCGTGCACTTATCAACAAATGCTCTTTTACCCGAACCAAAGTGTTAGTCACTGTGTTATCTAAATAACTGTCGATTTACGTCAGTCACTTATTAGCACCAAGCTATCTAAATACAAACTCATTCATTCAAAGACAAGTGAAGACAATTCCGAGCACCAAGCTATCTAAATACAAACTCATTCATTCAAAGACAAGTGAAGACAATTCCGAGCACCAAGCTATCTAAATACAAACTCATTCATTCAAAGACAAGTGAAGACAATTCCGAGCACCAAGCTATCTAAATACAAACTACTCATTCAAAGAAAAGTGAAGACAATTCCGAGCACCAAGCTATCTAAATACAAACTCATTCATTCAAAGACAAGTGAAGACAATTCCGAGACCTTGCAGCCACGCACTCTGGAACTAATAAAAATGTTCATGTTGACGTCACACATACAAGAGCAATCATACGCAGATAGAACAGCCTTTTCTCCCTCACTGTGCGTATTTATTTCCTATCATTGTTTAGTTATCCGGGATTTAACAGGTTTAACTGGAAAAAGTGGTTATCCGGAGTTTAGCATTTTTATCTGGAAAAGTGCTATCCGGAGTTTATCACATTTATCTGGATAAACTGGCCGAATTTTCGAATTTTGTATGTTTCGCTGGACTATTTGCTTAATATATTTTATGGGCTTATATTCGAATTATGCAGTGAGTTTGCCTATCAGGGCATTTGTATACGTTTTTTTTTTAATGGATTCATGTTTGAATTGTCGTTATTTGGACTATTGCGTATTGCTTTTTATGGGTCTACAGCCCTTAGATGAAAAACAAAGTATAACTAAATTCTGCACGCTGGAGTGTTTGTGCAGTAATCTGTCGAGCGCCATGATTTACAGTATACAAACGTCTGCAGCAGTACCACACTGTCCTAAAACATTTTGGCGACTTATAGCAGTGTTTTCTTTACGACTGCATTTAACAATGTTCGGTTTTACTATCGCAAAGTGGATTACAGACTTTAATATAACCCAGGCTGACGTTTTAGTTTTACTATCGCAAAGTGGATCACAGACTTTAATATAACCCAGGCTGACGTTTTAGTTTTACTATCGCAAAGTGGATCACAGACTTTAATATACGTATTAAGTAGACTTCGGAAAGTGGACTGACCATAATACGTAGACTGTGGAAATAGGACTGACCATAGTAAAAAGATTGTGGAAAGTAGACTGACCATAGGAAGTAGACTGTGGAAAGTGGGCCTTAGTGAGCTGACTCTGGAAAGTGGGCCGTAATGAGCAGACTGTGGAAAGTGGGCCGTAATGAGCAGACTATGGAAAGTGGGCCGTAGTGAGCAGACTGTGGAAATTGGGCCAAAGTTAGCAGACTATTGAAAGTGGGCTGTAGTGAGCAGACTGTGGAAATTGGGCCAAAGTTAGCAGACTATTGAAAGTGGGCTGTAGTGAGCAGACTATTGAAAGTGGGCCGTAGTGAGCAGACTGTGGAAAATGGACATGAATAACGGGTGGATAGTGAAAAGACCGTTAGATGTTTTGAACTTATTATATCTCTCACCGATTTAGAACAGAGCGGGACTTTTATGTTGAAGTTTTAATCATGGGGTGCGGATCAGATAGGCATAACCATTGCTATGTTATGCAAAAGTAAAACATTTTGAAATAAAAATCAAAACTTGATATTACATAAATATTTTATTTCATAAACATCATTTCTGAATAACATGATAAGCTTAAAAATATATTTATCGAAGTATATGTTTATAACTAAGAAATGCACGCAGAATGAAAGACCCGCCACCTCTACACCTTCCTTCCCCATCTCAAATAACACAAAAAAATACAGAAAGAGTGGGAGAAAACAAATACAAATACCTGGACGTACTGAGTAAATACAAAGAACGGAACAGTTTATTTGAAAAGTAAAAGAAGAAAGAAAGAAAGAAAGAAAATGAAATAAAAAGAAAGAAAGAAAATTAGAAAGAAAAAATTCAGAAAGAAAATAATGAGATGGTGGGGAGCAAAATGAAAGAAAAGAAAGAAAAAAAAATAATGTCAAAATGATTATTGAAGAAAAATAAAAAGCAGTGCGATTTTCTAATAAATGTACCAAATAAAAAAGCAGAGGCAACACGAAGTTCTTAGAATCAATTTTCCAAGTTGAAATCTCACAGCTCCTTAAAAAATGTTTGACTTTAACGCATACAACCCCCCCCAAAAAAAAAAAACAACAAAAAAAAAAAACAAAAAAAAACCCTTAAAAAATCAATATTCGGTGACCTTAAAATGTTAATAAAAGTCATCTAACGGTACAAAAATAAAATTATCGAAAGTTTATGATTGCACAAACCGTTAATTTAAGAATAAGATTCCAGTTTGTTATGACATTAAAAATACAGACTTAATTGCATGTCCGACTTTCTGCTAGCAAAACTCGGCTATGCTCTCAAGTCTCGTTATGCAAATGGATTCCTTCGATATTTTGCGGTATTCTCGCTGAGAAGAGCACGGTCTTGAATGAGTCCAATCACGCACAAAGACAGTTTCAGCCAACAATGCATTCATCTACACTTCCTGTGTCTGCCAGAGCATACGTACTCCAAAGGCCTCTAGTGTAACCATGGCGACGGATATTTTCGTGAAGGACTAGAAGTACATGCGACTGGTCACGCAGGGAGATAGTTGTTGGAGGGGGGGGGTGAGCAAGGGTAACTGAGTGGGGCATTAGAACAAGGCGAATGTTACGAGGTGAAAATGGCGATGGAAGATGCATTTGGCAAAGGGCCAAACAATGAGTTGATAACTCAGACAAAGCTCTTTGCTAACAGATTCTATAAGCTATGCTAGTCTTCACTAGTCTTAAAACTATATATAGCTATACTATTGTCGTAAATGGAATAAAGTGAGGTACTGGTAGAGGTAAGACCGGGAGATTCTTCTGCTCGTAGGCAGGTGTGTGTTTGGCTTATTACATAACTTCATCTTGTATATTACAGCGGTCGTTATCTATAAAGTCGCTAGTAGATATTAATAAAATTGTGACCAGAAAAAATAAGACAAGCCCCTCCCCCCGCACCAAATGCAAAAGTTATTTAAGATATAATTTATTTCACTCTGTGAGTATATTATGCATCTGGATCTTTTGCGTCCCATTGATCTGCATTGTTTAAAAAGTAGAAAAGTACTTGATAAACACTTGATAAACACTTGATAAACACTTGATAAACACTTGATAAACACTTGATAAACACTTGATAAACATTTGATAAACACTGCTTTTAGGATGTAACATGACATTGATAAAAAGTAGAAAAGTACTTGATAAACACTTGATAAACACTTGATAAACACTTGATAAACACTTGATAAACACTTGATAAACACTGCTTTTAGGATGTAACATGACATTGATAAAAAGTAGAAAAGTACTTGATAAACACTGCTTTTAGGATGTAACATGACATTGATAAAAAGTAGAAAAGTACTTGATAAGCACTGCTTTTAGGATGTAACATGACATTGATAAAAAGTAGAAAAGTACTTGATAAGCACTGCTTTTAGGATGTAATATGACATTGATAAAAAGTAGAAAAGTACTTGATAAACACTGCTTTTAGGATGTAATATGACATTGATAAAAAGTAGAAAAGTACTTGATAAGCACTGCTTTTAGGATGTAATATGACATTGATAAAAAGTAGAAAAGTACTTGATAAACACTGCTTTTAGGATGTAATATGACATTGATAAAAAGTAGAAAAGTACTTGATAAGCACTGCTTTTAGGATGTAATATGACATTGATAAAAAGTAGACTTTTAGGATGTAACATGACATTGATAAAAAGTAGACTTTTAGGATGTAACATGACATTGATAAAAAGTAGACTTTTAGGATGTAACATGACATTGATAAAAAGTAGACTTTTAGGATGTAACATGACATTGATAAAAAGTAGACTTTTAGGATGTAACATGACATTGATAAAAAGTAGACTTTTAGGATGTAACATGACATTGATAAAAAGTAGACTTTTAGGATGTAACATGACATTGATAAAAAGTAGACTTTTAGGATGTAACATGACATTGATAAAAAGTAGACTTTTAGGATGTAACATGACATTGATAAAAAGTAGACTTTTAGGATGTAACATGACATTGATAAAAAGTAGACTTTTAGGATGTAACATGACATTGATAAAAAGTAGACTTTTAGGATGTAACATGACATTGATAAAAAGTAGACTTTTAGGATGTAACATGACATTGATAAAAAGTAGACTTTTAGGATGTAACATGACATTGATAAAAAGTAGACTTTTAGGATGTAACATGACATTGATAAAAAGTAGACTTTTAGGATGTAACATGACATTGATAAAAAGTAGACTTTTAGGATGTAACATGACATTGATAAAAAGTAGACTTTTAGGATGTAACATGACATTGATAAAAAGTAGACTTTTAGGATGTAACATGACATTGATAAAAAGTAGACTTTTAGGATGTAACATGACATTGATAAAAAGTAGACTTTTAGGATGTAACATGACATTGATAAAAAGTAGACTTTTAGGATGTAACATGACATTGATAAAAAGTAGACTTTTAGGATGTAACATGACATTGATAAAAAGTAGACTTTTAGGATGTAACATGACATTGATAAAAAGTAGACTTTTAGGATGTAACATGACATTGATAAAAAGTAGACTTTTAGGATGTAACATGACATTGATAAAAAGTAGACTTTTAGGATGTAACATGACATTGATAAAAAGTAGACTTTTAGGATGTAACATGACATTGATAAAAAGTAGACTTTTAGGATGTAACATGACATTGTTTCTAAACTGACTTTCGCGAGCATAGAGTGTGATTGCCTTGCAAAAAACTTATCGCTTGCCTCATTATAAAAAATTTGACAAGATGCATTGGAGCTCAAATAATATCCAAAACTATTTCTGTCTGAACGTTGACCTTATTCTTGATTTTTTTTTAGAGATAACTATATCCAGTAGTAGCGTATCACATGACCAGTTATGGAATTAAAATAAAGGGAGACAACAAGGAAGTATTTCGTTCATAAGGAAATATGGAATTTAAGAGGATGAACCTCGCGCAAATGACGGACGTCGCTACAAGGACAGGAATCCGGCAAAATCTTCATTTAATCTTTTTTCCTATTATTACCAACAACGCAGCTAGCAAATTGTCATTCTAGAATCCAAGACCTCGTTTGTTCTAATCTGTGGACATATCTCTTTCTAGAACCAGGACCCATGATTATCTGCCTGCAACCTTGTTGTCAGCTATGCGACTCTCAGACACAAAATCTAACTGTCATTCCTGATTTCAATATCAATGGCAATTATGGTCTCCTTCCATCCCATTCGTTCATGTCAGCAATTTGTTTTGCTGTTTACTTATGTACCCTCCTTCACCCCTACCCCCCACCTTTATCCAGCAGGCTGTCCGGAAATTAAGCGCAGCACGAGCCCAAAGCGGAAGCTCTTTGTCTAAATGGTGGTCGAACGTAAGGTCTGCATTTTGGCAATATATTCGGTGCCGGTCTGATGGACGTCAAAGACCAGATTTTGTTCTAGCTCAAGGGTAATGTTAACTTAAAGAAGTTTCCACTTCGTTGCACAGAACCAGTATTAACACCATCGGAAACTCATTTTGGAAAGAAAAGGCAATTGAGTGTTTGCTGTCAGTGAATGGAAATGCTCAGACCGATTGAAATTACTTCCCTTGAGTTTCGAGGAAAAGAGGAAAATGTTGTCCGCACTTGCCTTTCAATTAGTCTTCACAAACCTGTACCCCCTTACTGAAATAACTTGAAAGACATTGGTTGGAGAAACAGTTAATACAAAACTAAAAATAGAAAAAGAAGAATATATAAATGTTTTAGTCTATTAGAGATGCATTAGTGCCAGAATATAATCAAGACATGTTTTTAATCTTTGTAACCAAAATGACTGAACACTCATATATCACAAACTTTGAACTTTATTTAAAAGAATATTATCGAAGAAACTTAATACTCACAATCCTCCAACAGTGTCTTAAAGAAAACAACTTAAAACATCATGTAATACTAATTTTGCATTTAACTTAATGCAATTAGAAATATTTAAAATAAAAAAATACAGTAAACCTCAGCACCACAGTACAAAATATAACCGAAAAAGTACCAAACAATGTAAACACCAATCCAAATCGGAACCCAAACCCAGCATTACAACGTCAACATAATAGTTACACTGCCTTAGGACAGTTAACTAGTAACTCGTAACTCACCAAAAACAATGGCTATAACAAACATCATAAAAGTAACACTGCCTTAAGAAAGTTAACTAGTAACTCACCAAAACAATGGCTATAACAAACATCATAAAAGTAATACTGGCTTAAGAAAATTAACTAGTAACTCACCAAAAACAATGGCTATAACAAACATAATAAAAGTTCGCAATATAACAAACAATAACGATATAATATAATTGGAAAAGAAACCTGAATATTTATAAAAGAAACTATAATCATAAACTCACTAATAACGAAAATAAACATTAAAATAAAACCTCAAAATTTAATCTTCATCTACAAATAGCATGCCTAAAAATAAAATTTGCAAAAAGCAAGGAAATAATGTTGACCAGAAATATTGTAAATACTGCCAAGTAAAATTCCGACCCCCTCTCCAATATACTAAGCAAAAATATAATCAACAGAACAAACATGGCATATTAAGGTAACACAATAATCATGTACGAATGGCTGATATTATAAGGATATTTCTTCCCTCTTACACGCACACGCACAAGCACACACATAGCGCGATTAATTATAATTTTCCATTAAGATATCCGTGGCCCTATGTGAAGAGCATCTCGAGTGAATGATGAAGGAAATGCGGAAAAGGACAATAAATGAATGTCGAGTGCTTTTTGCTGCAGTTATGTCCACTTTACTCGAGACCATCATGCAAAGTTCTGTAAACGAGGTCACAGGGTGATGGTAGAGTGTGACAAGGAGGGCTGCGCCGCCCTTTAATGCATATATGCAGGAATCTCTATAGAGTGGGCCTTGGATCACGGCAGGTGTAACAATCCTGTCACTCTGCCAGTTAGAGTTTTGATTAAAAGGAGCTGCCATAGGCTTCCCTAGGAGTTCACGATTGACGGCCGAGACACTTCTTGCAAGCCAAACAAGGACCAATGCGCTAATCTGGGGTTATTTTATTTCTTATTTGAAAATAGTTTGTTATTTTAAAATCACACTTTGGATTCGATTTGAACGTGATGGTGGAATACGATGCCAATTTCTAACCAAATTTGTCAGCGTCTTCTTCTCTGGCTAGAAAAACGTATTGATCACGGGCCTCGTTCTTTGACAGGTCCCTTCTCTCTGCTTACAAATGGCGCCCGACTGATATGCATAGAGAATCACACGAAGAACGTGCTGATAAAAGCCAGAACACAGGAAGGAAACAGTATTAAGTAATAGAAATCCGAGTACAGAAAACAATAAAGAATAGTGAAACAATTGTTTTAAGAACTCTTGGAGTGATTTATTGGTGTGTCTATATCTACCACATAAGAGGTAGTACATTTCATGCCTTTGTCTACTGAAGAGGCCATACATTTCGTGACTTTACTACACTTAAGAGGCCGTACATTTCGTGACTTTACTACACTTAAGAGGCCATACATTTCGTGACTTTACTACACTTAAGAGGCCATACATTTCGTGACTTTACTACACTTAAGAGGCCATACATTTCGTGACTTTACTACACTTAAGAGGCCATACATTTCGTGACTTTACTACACTTAAGAGGCCATACATTTCGTGACTTTACTACACTTAAGAGGCAGTACATTTCATGTGTCTTATCTACACTTAAGAGGCAGTACATTTTGTGTGTCTTTACTATACTTAAGAGGCAGTACATTTTGTGTGTCTTTACTACACTTAAGAGGCAGTACATTTTGTGTGTCTTTACTACACTTAAGAGGCAGTACATTTTGTGTGTCTTATCTACACTTAAGAGGCAGTACATTTCATGTGTCTTATCTACACTTAAGAGGCAGTACATTTTGTGTGTCTTATCTACACTTAAGAGGCAGTACATTTCATGTGTCTTATCTACACTTAAGAGGCAGTACATTTTGTGTGTCTTATCTACACTTTACTGTCACCAGAAGCCGGGATTCAAATGAGAAAAATGTTTCCTTAGTCTGAGTTGGCAGTCCAATTATATTTCAAATATTTCAAGGTGTATTTTAAAAATTAATGGATGTGGACTATGTGTTCAGGTAATTTCCATGTAATCATTGTTATCATAATACTGGTCTGTGGGTTACTGCACTGTGGGCCTCTCCTTGGTTTAAAACTGGTAGTGGCGTCAGCTGACTTAGAGTCAAGTGGGATTTCTCTTTGATCAATTGTGGTCTGGAAGGGATAGAGAAATATGGTTCCAAATGTTCTGCAGTGTCTTTCAGGATGGCTGGGATGACAGAGAATGCACATCGGCCCAAGTACACCACTCGCCGTGATGGTAGTGAGATCCATTGGTAGTAGTTGAAGACCTGTGACCTTGGGATTGGAGTCTGAGGGTGGGCAGAAAACTAAAGAAAATTGATTACTTAGATTTTTAGCTGACAGTGCAGGGTTTATTCATTATTCCTTCTTCATTTCTGAATATTTTACTGACCATATTTCACTTTCTTATTGGATGAATAGAACTCAAACAATGACTCTTTTCTTGTTGGAACAACGACCATTCAAACAGTTTCTTTGTCTTTACTTTTAAAAAGTCTACCTATATATTTGTCTGGTCTGTTTCCTTAGGGATACAATTTTTAATGGCGATTCTTTGTGATGGACATTTCATTAATTTCCGGCTTCCCACATTTCCATTTAGTTTGCAGAGTCTTGAAACACGTACATTCTATCACGGTTGCCTGAAGCAAGAAAATTAATGATACTACCATTCATGATTGTTTTGATATTTTGTTTATACGTAGTCAGACCGCGTCTACATAATCTTCGTCTGTGTGGTGTCTAGGCCAACAACGTACACAGTTACACGCAGTTTTTGTGACGTATGCTTAGGAAACTCAACGCAGAGCACACTAAAATCTTTTTAGATTTTTTTTGGTGGTTTTGTTTTGTTTTTATGTTTTGTTTTTATACAAACGTTGTCTCTAATAATAAGTGGACATGTATTCGCAAGTATAGTCTGTTAGTAAAGCGAAATTGTGAAATATATTATATATTCGTTACATGTGTGAATTTTTGGTCTAGAACTGACGAGAGAAATTTTTTCATGTGTCTACTGTTAATAATCTATGAATGTTAATGAATTTGGGTTGACATGGTACTGGTGCGGGTAAAACCAACATGCACAAAAACTAGCCATCCTGTCAGGTCGAACGAGAGCTGACATGTAGTCATGTATTGATTGATTCTGTGTAATCACAGGCAGTTTGGAAAGATGGTTGTAATGTCTGTATTTTGCATTAACAGTTAAGGGTGGGTGTCTCCAAACTTGAAGTTTACATGTTAAGACTATTAAATCCCCCCCACCAATTCAGATACATCGCTGGGTGTCTACTGTGCTTTAAGAGAATGCCACGAAAATCATCAGGTCTGTCTTTCCTGAGGAAATTATAAAATGGTTGGGCAAATTTCGCTGTGTCTTGTCTTTTAGTAAAGAGTGTCTTCAGACTTTACAATGATTAGTGGCTAGTGTCTTAGCTTTAGCTGTAAAGATTGTCTACAGACTTTAAAGTGACTACTGTCAGTCTTTACAGTGATCAGTGTCGTCAGACTTTATAGTAACTGGTGTCTTCAGACTTTATATATGACTAGAGACTAGTGGCTTAGACTCTATAATGGCAAGTGTCTTAGTCTTTATAGTAAACAATGTCTTCAGGTTTACAATCACTAGTGTCTTAGTCTTTACCATACCTAGTGTCTTAGTCTTTACCATACCTAGTGTCTTAGTCTTTACCATACCTAGTGTCTTAGTCTTTACCATACCTAGTGTCTTGGTCTTTACCATACCTAGTGTCTTAGTCTTTACCATACCTAGTGTCTTAGTCTTTACCATACCTAGTGTCTTAGTCTTTACCATACCTAGTGTCTTAGTCTTTACCATACCTAGTGTCTTGGTCTTTACCATACCTAGTGTCTTGGTCTTTACCATACCTAGTGTCTTGGTCTTTACCATACCTAGTGTCTTAGTCTTTACCATACCTAGTGTCTTAGTCTTTACCATACCTAGTGTCTTGGTCTTTACCATACCGAGTGTCTTAGTCTTTACCATACCTAGTGTCTTAGTCTTTACCATACCTAGTGTCTTAGTCTTTACCATACCTAGTGTCTTAGTCTTTACCATACCTAGTGTCTTGGTCTTTACCATACCTAGTGTCTTAGTCTTTACCATACCTAGTGTCTTAGTCTTTACCATACCTAGTGTCTTGGTCTTTACCATACCTAGTGTCTTGGTCTTTACCATACCTAGTGTCTTAGTCTTTACCATACCTAGTGTCTTAGTCTTTACCATACCTAGTGTCTTAGTCTTTACCATACCTAGTGTCTTGGCTTTATCGTATCTTGTGAAATTTATTTCTATCAGATCTGATACTGTCCAGATTAACTTAGGCAATATTTTATAATTTTCTGAAGTGAGTACATTTTAAAGTTATTATTTTTAGGATCTTTTAATTTAAGGTACATTGACTCTCGTCTTTTAATTTACCCATCCTAGTACCTTCCATTTTACACATCCTTTACATTCTAATTTAGTGATTAAACTTAGTACCTTCCATTTTACACAGCCTTTACATTCGAATTTAGTGATTAAACCTAGTACCTTCCATTTTATACAGCCTTTACATTCGAATTTAGTGATTAAACCTAGTACCTTCCATTTTATACAGCCTTTACATTCGAATTTAGTGATTAAACCTAATACTTTATACTTTAAGGGCGGTAATAAAACTTCAGGTTGTTTTAAAACCTAGCCACAATGTCATAATGGAAAACGCCGCTTCTTGACGCTATTATTTTTAAAATTACTAATAGTCTTTAAGCTATTCTTATTACCACTATCTGACTGATTTCCAATATCTTGTATGTGTGTGTGTGTGCGTGTGTGTGTGTGTATGTGTGTGCGTGTGCGTGTGTGTGTGTGTGTATGTGTGTGCGTGTGCGTGTGTGTGTGTATGTGTGTGTGTATGTG
>CM054181.1:6262500-6407500 GCA_028829895.1 Sinotaia quadrata | reverse complement strand
CAAAATGGCGAATTATTTGCTTGGATTATTAAACAGTCCAAATAAAGGGCTAGGGAGTTACTTTAAATGCGCCTAGCAAAATGGCGAATTATTTGCTTGGATTATAATAAAAGTCTAAAATATCTCCCTGTATTCGTCGAACAAAATGGCGAGGTATTTGCAAGGGTTAATTAAAACAGTCCAAATCACTGACTAGAGAGTTACTTCAAATGCGCCTATTGAAATGGCGAAGTATTTGCATGGGGTGGGAAACGAATTAAACCTTGCTAGGGGTGGTGGTGGTGGTGGTTCGTATATTTCATTCTGGTCGTCATTTCTTTGTGAATTACACACTAACCATTTTAAAGATAAATTACGTCTAAATAAAACTTATTAAAGCAAATGTTTAATAGATTAAAACAAAATGTTAAAAACTAGAATCAATATTAAGCAAGCTCAAGCAATAACCTTATTATGTGAGGAAATTATGACAAAGGATTTTTAAAATATAGTCTTATAAGTCAACACTAAATGAGTTTACACTTCATGGTCGGTAAGGAAATTTTTGTTTCAAATGTTGTGCTGCACGACTCAATAATTATTTGCAGAAAGATGTATACAAATTACTAAAGTTAGAATATCCGTACTGGTGACCTCCCCTGATCTGTGTGGAAGTCTCTTCCAAGTCAAATTTACGACATTTCTTAGGCAGTGCCACACAGTTGAGTTCTGCAATATTATAGGATTGTGGCGAGTTTTAAACACATACATACATTAACACAAACTGACACACACACTAAATAAAACACACATACTAGCACACACTAACACAAACTAGCACGCACATTAATACAAACACACACACACTAACACACATACATATACTAACACAAACTGACACACGCATACACACTTAACACACACGCTCTCTCACACACACACACTAGCACAAACTAGCACTCACGTATCAGTACAAACTAACACACACATACACACACTAACCCTTACATACATATACACACACTAACACAAACTGACACACACGCATACAAACCTAACACTCACACATACATGCACACACTAACACAAACTAGCACACATATAATAATGCAAACTAAGACATACACACACATACACACATTATCAAATGCACGCTAAAATACACTAATACACATTAACACACACGCTAAAACACACTAATACACATTAACACACACGCTAAAACAGACTAATACACATTAACACACACGCTAAAATACACTAATACACATTAACACACACGCTAAAACACACTAATACACATTAACACACACGCTAAAACAGACTAATACACATTAACACACACGCTAAAACACACTAATACACATTAACACACACGCTAAAACACACTAATACACATTAACACACACGCTAAAACAGACTAATACACATTAACACACACGCTAATACACATTAACACACACGCTAAAACACACTAATACACATTAACACACACGCTAAAACACACTAATACACATTAACACACACGCTAAAACAGACTAATACACATTAACACACACGCTAAAACACACTAATACACATTAACACACACGCTAACACATACATATGCACACGTAATCATTCACAGACACGTACACGTACACACACACACACACACACATATATTTCATTGGAACACGCCAATAAGGGTTTTGAGATCAATTTAAAAAGTTGTGTTCCAGTCACGTGATGTTGATCCATTCTTTACAGTTCTGTTTTCTGACCGTTTTGACGCTACACACCTTACCCTCAAGTCGTGAAAGCCTTTCTGTGAGCTTTTTTTTTTTCCAGCAATGTATGAAATACTGCGAGTAAAAGACATAACAGGGAGAAGAACACTAAAAGACAATGTTCCTAGTCACTCACTTTCACATATATTTGTGTAGGCTTTTCATCTCATTATTTTGTGTGTGTAATTTCAGTTTACAGACTCTGTTTTAATTAGTCAGTATTTACTTTTGCCAAAATAATCGTTTTTCTTGTGGCTGTCCACCGGAGACCTCTTCATTATGGCTGACGGTTAAGATTTTACTTTTCCTTCGGCTAGATTCCCACCATTGGCCCATTCTGCTAAATTTCCTCCACTTGTCCATTCTGCTGGATTTCCTCCATTGGCCCATTCTGCTAAATTTCCCCCACTTGTCCATTCTGCTGGATTTCCTTCATTAGACCACTGCTAGATTTCTTCGATTGTCTGTGAAATATAAATCTTCATTGTCTTCTGACTTGGAACACTGTGGCACCGCTGTACAGCTGCCTGCCTGGCCATTTTAATATATACCGTGTTTCCTAGTGACAAGCAGTCCAACTCAGCTCACCTTTTATTATTTTAGGTCGTGTGTATCGTTTCGCTCTTTCACCGACTCAGGTTCATTCATCTGCACACACACTTTCGCAATTGTCTTTAAGTCAACATCTGTAGCGAAACAGTTGAAGGCGCCCCAAAGTACAAGGATGCCCTTAAAGAAATGCTACCATCCAGTGTGTAGACAAATGCTTTACTGATATTCAGTCAGGGATGAAATATTATCAGCTCCAGAGGAACCATGCTATGTCCAAACACATTGATTAGTTCTTCAACGAGCAAGCGGCGTGACACTTCTAGCACTAAATGTTCTTCCTTACGCTCCGCTTCAACTGGTGAAATTTCTTCAAATAAATAATGAAATGCAAAATTACATTAGATAAGAGTACAGATCCATCACATGCCAAGCTACATTCATGAGCATGAGAGGTGAGATGTGAGGTCTGAATATAAGTTGACTTTAAAATAGCACACTATGTTGTTTTTCACTTATGATATTGTTAATAAGCTAAAGTAGCATGTGCTAAGTTTGGTAAATTAAAATAAATGTATATATAATCAATTGGAAAGAAAAAAGAGTTGATACAAAGTGTAATAAACTAGATCCTGAAGGGGTTAAAAATTAGAAAATACCACGTTCTGAAACTGGACAGTCTTGTACATTTGAAGGGGTGAAAGATTAATATGTGTCTCTGTATCAGGACATATTCACGATCATGTCAAAATGCTTAACAGAGGAACGACACATGCCAAACCACGGCCAGAATCTATCTATTTATGAAACTGTCCATGCGTAGAATCAATTACTGTTATTAAATCATTCATGCATGGAGTCAATTAGTGGTTACAGATTCTCTAAAATCCATCGAAACGTTTGACTATCCAAGCATGCCAGCTGCTTCATTGACTGGTCGAGTTTAGTGCAATCGATGGACAGACAAGGCCATAGGATACTGCGCGAGAACAAGCAGCAAGATGCAATTACAATATTTATTTCTCTTTGCTGTCAACGATAATGGCTAAAGTGTTGAATGAAAGATTTTTTCTTAATGATCACCTCTGGGAGAACAAAATGACGTATACTGAATGTTACAGTGGAACCTAAAGTGGGACAGTTTAAATGACCGTATCAGTAATAGGATCTGTTTACTTACATTTAATTGTGTCGGTTGCATTTAAAGTTCACTCAGTTCACGAGCAATCAAGGGGTACAACCGGAAAACACATGATTTGATGGATGTTAGAATAATTGAAACTTAACCTTAGTAATGGCACTTTGAATTTGTCAGTTGAGACAAACAGACTCACTGACGGTAATTCCTGTCCAGCCACAAGTCGTCAATAGTGTGCTAAAACATATTAAGTAGGGCAGATATCTCTTCATTTAGTACTAAATCATATTTCTGAAGAAGAGCAGATAACTCTTCATATAGTACTAAAACTATACGTCTAAAATAGTACAGATAACTCTTCATTTAGCACGCGAAAGTAAATTTGAGACTATTAGTCAGAAAAACTGCTTATTCAGTTGGAACTGGCTTGGATTGCATCAACAATCTCCAGCCTATCATCCACCGGAGTTGTTTATTTCCAACTTTGACACTTACAAAAAATAACATCATAAGGAATGTTCAAGGTCGGGTCACTCAGACAATTCAACAATTTATACAACTAATTCTAGAAATAAGGATAAGCAAACCCTCTCCGCCACACAACTCCCCGCCCTTCCTTTTGAGATGTTAACCATTGTGGTAACATCTACTCTATTGTGGTAACGTCTGCTCTATTGTGGCAACGTCTGCTCTATTGTGGTAACGTCTACTCAATTGTGGTAACGTCTGCTCTATTGTGGTAACGTCTGCTCTATTGTGGCAACGTCTGCTCTATTAGGAGTCAATTTCAGCGTTACCAGTGAAATTTCACCATAATACGAATCGAATAACTATTCAATAGATCTACACACAATTTATGTCGGTTTACAGATAAACAAATAATTAATTCGTGAGACAAACAAATTCTGTCAGCGTAAAGATAAACAAATAATTAATTCGTGAGACAAACAAATTCTGTCAGCGTAAAGATAAACAAATAATTAATTCGTGAGACAAACAAATTCTGTCAGCGTAAAGATAAACAAATAATTAATTCGTGAGACAAACAAATTCTGTCAGCGTAAAGATAAACAAATAATTAATTCGTGAGACAAACAAATTCTGTCAGCGTAAAGATAAACAAATAATTAATTCATGAGACAAACAAATAATTAATTCATGAGACAAACAAATAATTAATTCATGAGACAAACAAATAATTAATTCATGAGACAAACAAATTCTGTCGCGTAAAGACATACGAATAATTAATTCAACACAATTTAGAAACAAAGATAATATAATTTTAGTTGTCTCATTAAAATATCAAAAATCATATTATTTTCTCTCATTATAAGTTGGAACATTACCAAATGTCTGAACACTTAAAGAGATATAAACGCAATTTATCACAATAAATCATCACAATTTTCCTTTGTCATAAGTTAGAGACATGACCTTTTATGCTACAATGAAGGAAATACAAACGTAAATCATATGCAAAAATCATTCTAATTACAATTACAATTGTTTTCTACATTTATGAATTTCAACACAATGTCAATTAGTTTAACAATTGTGAGCTCATCCCAGGACAGAATCTACCAAATTTATGGTCTATGATACACACACAGCTAATGTTAAAAATAGGACAGTCAAATAACACTGTCTTTCCCCGTTTCCTCTCTCCCGACATCGGAACCTTAGTCTACTTGACACGCGACATCACTCCTTTGCCCGTCAGAATCAATATCGCGTACAGTATTATTACGCCAACGAAATAGATTCTCTCTACACAGCGTATAGTATTATTACGCCAACGAAATAGAATCTCTCTACACAGCGTACGGCATTATTACGCCAACGAAATAGAATCTCTCTACACAGCGTACGGCATTATTACGCCAACGAAATAGAATCTCTCTACACAGGGTACGGCATTATTACGCCAACGAAATAGAATCTCTCTACACAGCGTACGGCATTATTACGCCAACGAAATAGAATCTCTCTACACAGGGTACCGCGAACGACTGCACCTCGTTGAGTGTCCCCGTTTGGTAAGTAAATGAAGTATTGATATAAATAGCTCTCAGATCCTGGTCCTCAGAATGCTGTTTGATGCGCTCGTCCACATAGTGTGATTAATGAACTGAAAGATTGACTAAAGTGTTTGAAGTAACGTTTCAAGTTTGCTATTTCCACTTCTCAGACGCCCTCAAGTTTGATTGCTTGTCATCTTTTCTTTTCTTTCTTCCTGGGAACGGAATTACAAGTTCCGTGTTTGTTTTTGAGGTTAATTAAAATACCTTATTGGGTTCACTGTCGATTGCTTGTACGGATCACTATGTAACATTCCAGAAATTCTTTACATGCAAGTACATATATATATGTGAAAGTTCTTCGTAAAAGTAGATTGTACTTAAATATATTAAAGTGGCACAGACTCTATTACGCGTACGTTGCAGAGATATACACTTCAAAGTCATATGCTAGTAATATAATTAGTGACTCAAAGTCATATGCTAGTAATATAATTAGTGACTCAAAGTCATATGCTAGTAATATAATTAGTGACTCCAAAGTCATATGCTAGTAATATAATTAGTGACTCAAAGTCATATGCTAGTAATATAATTAGTGACTCCAAAGTCATATGCTAATAATTATATTACTAGCACTGATTCAAATCAGTGACTTCAAAGTCATACGCCAGTGGCAGAAACTTTAAACCCTCTCCCCCCAACCATTATATTTATATTTCTAATGTTCTATCCAACGTTCTCGCTAATATTTTTCCTCTGTGCGCGGAACTTTTTCTTGTGTGTGCGGAATATTTTCTTGTATGTGCGGAACTGGCGGTTGTTTGAGCTTCCTACCAAAACGTGTGCCGGAATTTTGAAACAGCTGCGAGGCATTCTTTAACAATGAGCTGCGCGGCACGCACAACCGCGCACTATAGAGGGAACATTGGTTGTATCCATGTCTATGTTCATATGTATGCATGCACATACACACATACACACTCACGCGCGCACTATAGTTGTATTCATGCCACTGTTTTCTATATGCACGCATGCACAAACACACACTCAAACGTTCTATCCATGCCACTGTAATTCCAGCGATATACGAAAAGAGTTGATAATCCAACGTTCTATGCATTTCGTGGCCATTTTAATGAAACACAAATGCTTCGTCCATGCAATTATCATCCTGTGGATAATCAACGTTGTATGCAAATCAGTCATTCTCTCCCTATCTCTGCACACACACACACACACACACACACACACACACACACACACACACACACACACACTTACACACACACACACACACACACACACACACACACTTACACACACACACACACACACGCACACGCACGCACACACACACTTACACACACACACACACACACACTTACACACACACACACACACACACACACACACTTACACACACACACACACACACACACACACTTACACACACACACACACACACGCACACGCACGCACGCACACGCACACACATACAATGTTCAAATTTACAGCCATTTGTATTGACATGCCAACGTTCTACCTTTGACACTGCCATCCTAGAGCTATACAAACGCCTTGTTAATGTCACTACTATCTTAGATATATGCAAGCGCCATGTAATGTTATTATCATCCTAGAGCAGTGGTTACAAAATTTTCAAGTAGAGGGCTAAATCTACTATTTTCGGTACTTAAGCGGGACAGAACGTTATAAAATTATAAATGTTTATCAATGTTTATAAAATAATAAAAGTCGTGTAATAATCATTATTAACTTTCTTTAATAATTTTAAATAAATTTCGAAAAACTGTATAATTATTTCTTCATAACCCGTTATTGAAGTTCAGATGCCAGTTTATCAATGTCTGGGCACAAAGCTGTCGTGCCCAAAATTACAAGCACAGCTAGGTTACTGTGAGTCTGGAACATTGCTTGGTTGTTTTTTTGTGGTTTTTTTTTATAATTGTCATTGCGGAAAATAACTGCTCGCATCTATAAGTCGAACCAAAACGACAAATATATCTCTGTGCGAATGAACGCAAGTGTTCAAATTGTTGGACAGGCAATAGGCGCCAGAATGAGATCATATGATCAGCTGAAGTGAAGCAGGCAGCTCCAGGAATTTACATCTCAGTGCAGAGTTGCACTTCAAATCAATTATTTCTTGCTGAAGGTTTTTGCTGTAATTGACAGATCTTGACATCCGGAAATACGAACGGATTTGAGAGAGAGAGCAGCATTATCCTCCTCTGTTTTCAACTCTTGAAATCTTGACTGAAAGATATCCAGAAGACTTTCAACTTTAACCTTGTACTGCAACAAGTCTAATTTCTTTTGCACCGCAAGTGTCTTCAGAGTTTGACACTCCTCTAAAGTACCTTCTGTTAGCTGTCTGATAAAAAGGTGTCTTCACAGTTGGACACTCCTCTAAAGTACCTTCTGTTAGCTGTCTGATAAACAGGTGTCTTCACAGTTGGACACTCCTCTAAAGTCCCTTCTTCTAGCTGTCTGATAAACAGGTGTCTGATAAACAGGTGCCTGATAAACAGGTGTCCGATAAACAGGTGTCTGATAAACAGGTCAGTTTCATTTTAAATGCCGAAATGTCATCGCACAAGTTTGTGAACAGTTTGTCTGTTCCCTGAAGCCACACATTTAAAGAGTTTAAATGAGACGTGATATCCACCAAAAATGCCAGGTCATTAAGCCAGTCATCGTTCTGCTGACATTCTCGTTCTACAGGCAATTTATCTATTTCGGACAAAAACAGACACCATTTTCAGTGCCGAGAAACGTGACAGTGCTTAGACAGCCATCTCACTTCACAGTGTAGCAGTAGCTCACCGTATTCCTCGTTCAGGTCTGAGAGAAACTGTCTGAACTCACGCCTTGCTTTGAATTTTGTTTACACATTTCAGAACAACATCCACGATATGTTTCACATTTAATGTCTTTCCACACAGTGCTATTTCGATATAGAGCGGTCAAGAAACTTTTCCAGTAATACCAGACGTCCAGATTTCCTACCCGTCAAAGCCAAAGCACTTCAGTGCATACACGATCCAGTTTTGTCAACTCTATGTTGTTTTTCTGTACACACACCTTTAAAGTTTTGTCCAGTCTATGTTGTTTTTATGTACACACACACACACACACACACACACACACACACACACACACATACACACACACACACACACACACACACAAACACACCCCTTCAGAGTTTCAAACAGATCAAATTGGTAGTCGCATGCATCGATTCAAGTCCTAGAAGTTCTTCAATGACTTCAAAGTTATCGTTTATTGCTCAAACAAAAACTACCACCTGATCTGTGTCAGAAATATCAGTGGATTCGTCCGTTGAAATGAAAAAAAAAATTACAATTTTTGACATGTGTTGCTACTTGATGATGAACATTGTTGGCCAACGCGTCAACTCGCTTAGCCATAGTATTATTAGACAAAGGACTACCTAGCCATAGTATTATTAGACAAAGGACTACCTAGCCATAGTATTATTAGACAAAGGACTACCTAGCCATAGTATTATTAGACAAAGGACTACCTAGCCATAGTATTATTAGACAAAGGAATCTGATCAAATATTATCTCATACTTTTTATCGACAAGCATTCTAGCAGCAATTTTAAGCGAAGGCTTTATTATTTCTTCCGCATCGGTGAACGGCTTTTTTTTTGCGAGCCAACCGAAGAGCGACTTCGTCTGAAGCAACAACAACGCTCTTTCTGTTCTTTAGTCTTGGTAAAAAAAATGACTGCTGACTGCTCAGAGAACCTTCTTTCTTAGCGATGAAATCTTTTCTTAAGTCCGAGTTGACTGGATAATGAGCATTTATGTCTGAATGTATGAATAACGTTGTGAAGAGTTGACTGGATAGTGAGCATTCATGTCTTAATGTATGAATAACGTTGTGAAGAGTTGACTGGATAGTGAGCATTCATGTCTTAATGTATGAATAACGTTGTGAAGAGTTGACTGGATAGTGAGCATTTATGTCTGAATGTATGAATAACGTTGTGAAGAGCGCATGACATCCAGATAAAATCAAGAAAACAAAAAAAAAAACAATAGAAAGAACACCTAGCATTTGAAAGTGTGCTTTTCTGTAGAATATGTTGCCTTAAATGAAGAATAAAACGTTTTTTAAAAGAATATTTTACCTAAAACAACGACACCTAGACAGAGATCTTTCTTGAAAGTATGTTGCCGTAAGGAGACGGGGACATGATAAATCTTTTCACGACAACTTGGAGTCTAGGTAAAGATATGTCTCGACCGCCGACACGCAATATTTCATTTTTGTGACAAAAGCAAAGATAACATTAACTCAGATCTGTTCTCCAGTACTCTGAAATCGATACAACCTTCTGGAATATGGGCTATGACCTTTGGCCTTTGAAAACAAACTTTTTGCGTCCCTCAATTCCTCACCCCACCCCATTCACCCTTTCGCACCCCCAACCGCCCTAACTTTTAGTTCTCTGTCTTCTTTGTTTTGTTCCCACTCTTGCCTTTTCTTATTCTTCCTCCTGCTGGCTCTGTTCATATTCCCGTCTCTTTCATTCATTTCTTGACATAACTGTTGTCTTTCCAAGAATGGAATTGGAAAGAAAATTGACTCCATTATTTCATCAGTCACTGATGATAACATACAGGTAAATACTCACTGTAGACTACACCACACATAACCATCTACGACACCTGATGCAGGCGTTACAACCTATGTCCTCTGTTGACAGACATTACGAAGCCGTGTCCATAAAACTGCCATTAATATGAACTTGTCTCAAAAAGAACAATCTACAAAACTGATAAAATGAGTTCCACTAGGATCAATTCAGCACAAGAGGAAAGTTTAGATTTCGCTTGGTGTCTTTAAAATTTAAAGACAACAATTACTTTTTAATTGAATATATTTCTTAGATATCTCTAAAAAGTTGGGCCTAAGTCGTGCTATGAATGCGTCTTCCATAACTGAGTTGTCGCCCCATAAGACGGACAATACGAAATACACATTTGAAGTCAAACGCTCTGTCGACTCGTTGGCCCCCAGAGGAAAGGTCCTAACACATAATGACAAAGGACGGACGAACAATTGGACTGACAGACGGATAGACAGACACAAAGAAGGAAACGATGACTACAATTAAATGAATTTACATGAAATGAAGGTGGTAAGAAATGACACAAGATAGATGAAAATTAATAAAATATTTATATAAAAAATAGACAAATAAAGAAAATAAAACAGCAATCAATTACAAAATATACACAGCACGATGCTCATAATGTCTATCAGAGAAAGGTTTAGCCTTCCTTAGCTAGTTATGTTTTCCCTGACCAAGTTCATATAGTTTCTTCTCAGTTCTTCAATAACAAAGATTTGCACAAAGTTCCCAATAGTTTCAACACGTTAGAGAATCGTTCTTGCCAATGTACTATTTTCACTTAAACTTAATTACACTTGTAGAGTCTAGTGTTGTCACTGGCTTTTCTCACAGCATGCTACAGTTGCTACTGTACTAGATTATGTTGGTGTGTGAATCGTGAACGAAACGTTTGGAATAGTCCCCCTTCCCAGCCTTTGTTGACCAATCAGAGTGCGCAAGACGCCATGCTGTCATCTATTACTACTGTTTAGTAGTCTGCAGAATCTGCAATTTTGTGATGAAATTAGATTTTTCCAAATAAAAATGAAATTAATCGTTAAAGCCGATACGCATGAACGTGGATAACGTAAAATTAAACAATGGTAAAAAGGGAAAATGTGAGGACGTTCTTTGTCGTGATTTCAATATAGATTGGAATGAGAAATTTATGTTTGTGCCTAGTCGTAGCGGTAATCCGCTTAATCTGCGGATTTTGCGTTTCTGTCACGAAAAAAAAAATCAGGAACGACACTTATTCTCAGATTTCGATTTGGCATCCTGCTCTGAGAGAGAGAAATATTATAATTAGATTCATTAAATAGAAATTGTCACAGTTCTTTTGCCCAGGTGAGTCCAACTACTCGAGAGGCACTGCCTCTTGAGCTAAGACATGAAGAGGTTATGATAATTTTCTGCAAGGCTCTCCATTTCGACACCAAGAATGACATTTCCACTTCTGTGTCATTGATCGAAGAAGCGTACATTTAAGAAGTCTTTTACATTTGTGTTTGTTTAAATTTGCTGAAGTCTTTTACATTTGTGTTTGTTTAAATTTGCTTTAAGTTTTTTTTTACATATATGTTTGTTTAAATTTGCTGAAGTCTTTTACATTTGTGTTTGTTTAAATTTGCAGATGCTTTTATTTGCTTTATTTTGTAATTTGCTATGTGGAACAACAGCTTTATACTATCTTTAAGTAAGAAATCTGATTGTGTCTGCACGTGGGCGTGTACCAGCTTGTTATAGAAATTTGAAAACTGAGGCTTTCTCTATTCACTTCACTGTCGTCTATAATATGAAAATAAAATTATGCAAGACATTATACACAACAACCAGTTATATCTTGCATTTATATACTCAAATTATATACCTATAATAAACTTAGCTAAACATAGACCAGGTAACTTTATAGTACCACGAGAACAAATATTTATATAACTAAACATAGACCAGGTAACTTTATAGTACCACGAGAACAAATATTTATATAACTAAACGCAGACCAGGTAACTTTATAGTACCACGAGAACAAATATTTATATAACTAAACGCAGACCAGGTAACTTTATAGTACCACGAGAACAAATATTTATATAACTAAACATAGACCAGGTAACTTTGTAGCACCATGAGAAGAGATATCTATATAACCAAACATAGACCAGGTAACTTTGTAGCACCATGAGAAGAGATATCTATATAACCAAACATAGACCAGGTAACTTTGTAGCACCATGAGAAGAGATATTTATATAACCAAACATAGACCAGGTAACTTTGTAGCACCACGAGAACAAATATTTATATAACCAAACATAGACCAGGTAACTTTGTAGCACCACGAGAACAAATATTTATATAACCAAACATAGACCAGGTAACTTTGTAGCACCACGAGAACAAATATTTATATAACTAAACGTAGCCAAATACAGACAAGGCAATTCTTAACCGTTTAGGTAAAGACAACTTTTAACGGCTAGAGGGTAGGGTCGAATAAAAATAATTTAAAAAAATTCGAATAAACCCATTACCAGATGTAACGTACGGTTATTCCCCTTATTCTCCCCACCCGCCCCAGACTTACTCTGGCGCGGAATTGACGTACGTCGGAAGCGTCCCCCATTACACATAAAGGAGAGAGCAAAATTAATACTATTCATAGCTATATAACAAAATTAAAACTATCTAGGTTTTGGTAAAGAAGTGTAAAGAAGTCAGGAAAAAGTATTAATACAAATACTATTCATAGCTACATAGCAAAGAAAAACTATCTAGGTTTTGGTAAAGAAGTGTAAAGAGGTCAGGAAAAAGTATTAATACAAATATGACGTGAAAGGATGACGCAAAAGGGGAAGAATTAACTATTTATTTACTTGAATTCAAATATTATATAACAATATAGAGCAATGTACAGAATTTAAACCAGCGAAGTAAAAAACATTTAGCAAGAAATCACGCCACACTCAGAATAGCCTAATCGAAAACTTCAGAGCTAAAATTGAGAAATATGCCGACTACCCTGAATGCTCGACAATAAGGGAGAGAAATGAGTCGGACATGCCAGACATAATTACTTAGAGATTTATTTAAATTTTTCTTGAAGAGACCTGACCAAAATGGTTTTGGCATTTAGAGGTTTCCATAATTGGGAGAAGAGTTTGAAGAAAGGAGAAATGGAGAAATGTTAGAATGCACACCGTGTAATTTTGAGGAGTAAAACCCCAAATTTAATTTGAAATGAAGATCATCATCTTTCTGTCGTGTTACATACTAACTTAACGCAATTTGTGTGATATTAAAAATAATAATTTCAACTGAAAGATTTGGATTAAACAAATTTTAAGCAAACACAACTCACGCAAAAAATGCATGTACAATACACGCCCCAAACACTCAACTCAATACACACACATATCTATCTATCTAATTTAAAGGTATGTGCATTTATCAATATGCATTTTTTATTCGACCATTCTTTCAGTCCATCTCTCTATCCATTGCCTATTACAGAGAGAAAACCAATTCATTCACCCACATCCTTCACTCCGTTCATATCTCTCCACCATTTTCTCGGAGTAGCAGAATTTAGCGTTCGTTGAGATTGCAGGCAAAGTGTGGCTTGTTATTTACCAGCCATAAATTTAGCGTTCTTTGTGATTGCAGGCAAATTGTGGCTTGTTATTTGCCAGCCATGAAATAGAGCTCTATGGTGTCATAGGCGGCACAAAATGGTTAATCGTGACGTAGCAAATGACGAGAGAAACGGTCCCTTTACACGTCACATCATTCTGGTGGAGCAGACCCTAATATTTTTTGAAAGTACCCGATAACCTTAGTTTTTGTTTGTTGAAATACCAGATAACTTTAGTGTTTGGTATGTTGAAAGTATCCGATATCCTTTAGTGTTTGTTGAACGGACCAGATAACAGTGTTTGTTGTATGTATTTTTGTTTGTTGAAAATACCCGATAACATTAGTGCTTGTTGAAATTATCAGACAACCTTAGTGTTTATTGAAAGTATCTGATTACCATAGAGTTTGTTTAAAGTACCCGATAACGTTACTGTTTTTTTAACGTATCCGATAAGAGTGCTTGGTACGTTCAGAAAACAACTGAAGGATACTCTTTGGATCCCACATTTCTCCAGATGTAAACATGCAATACTTTATTAAGGCTGATAGTAGAAGTCTGTTTGTGTACCATTTCTTCAGATATAAACATGCAATACTTTATTAAGGCTGATAGTAGAAGTCTGTTTGTGTACCATTTCTTCAGATATAAACATGCAATACTTTATTAAGGCTGGTAGTAAAAGTTTGTTTGTGTACCATTTCTTCAGATGTAAACATGCAATACTTTACTTTAGCTGGTGCCCTAGTTTCATATCGAATGTCTCCTCTCACTATAACAGGCAGGACAAAAGAGACTCTTAGGCAATTGAAACTAGTCACATTCAATTAAGGGATACAACTCTGCCCAAGAAAAAATCTTATTGTGGGCGTCTTAAATTTTATTCCGATTTAAAAGCTGTAAGAAAATACTTTTTCCGGGTTGAGTGGGGAGAAGGCCCAATAACAACGCAAAGAAGCAAAATTTGTGTCGGGCACGCAGTGAGAACTCGCTCATAATATTTTAATGACAATGAGTATACCAGAAACACGAAGTGCAACTGACACCTAATCATTTGCACTCTTTGATGGAAGGCGCAGGATATCAATTTAAATATAAAAAATTACCGGTTTCCTTCACCGAAATTCAACAACAAATTGCATACAGCTGGTAATCACAGTAAAAGTATCCAAATATCAATTAAAGTAAGTTGACACTGTTTGGAAAATTTATGTTGGATGTATTAAATGCTAGCAAAATTGAACATGTGTTAACAAATAAGGAACGCTATTTATTCATTAGTAAGCGTTTCATTACACAATTAAAACTGACAACAGTAATTCTCTCTCAAGTAGAACTGGGGTATATGAAAGTGGAAATCAAAAGTGGGTACTTTCAATCTGGCCTGGTAGAAATTATTCCCCTTTAACCGATAAAGGTCCACTCCTACAGAAACCGGTAAGTTTATTCCACTCTGGTCGTCTGCTCCAAGACTCTCACTTATCCCATCTTTGGCATTAATTCTCACCTCTTCACCCCCATCCTTCCAAAGTCCCACACGCCGCCTCTAAGTAAACTCATTCCGCAGTCGTCAGCTTGGCTGGATCTAATCACTTTATGAGTTCTTGAAAGCTTGTCGTCTCAGTTGTTGAGATTCTAAATGGATGACTGAACTGTAAAGAGAGTTTGTGGTTTGACAGAAAAGAAGTGTGCTTTTGAAATTTTTTAATTCTTACTTTGGCCACATACTACTCTGGGTGAGTCTTTCTGTTGCAATTTGCAGAGTTCTTGCTTTTCTGTTGCAGCTTGCAGAGTTCAGTCTTTCTGTTGCAACATGTAGAATTCGAGATTTTATGTTGCAACTTACAGAGTTCGAGTCCTTCTGTTGCAGCTTGCAGCTTTCATATATTTCTCTTGCAACTTGCAAAGTCGATTTTTTCTGTTGCAGTTTGCGGTTTTCGTCATATCTCTTGCAACATGCAGAGATCGATTTTTTCTGTTGCAATTTACAATTTGAGTCTTTTTGTCGCAGTCGGCTAGAGAAGATTATGACAGTTCTGGGACATTAAGTTATGGGATGTTGGGTGTAGTGTTGTATTGCAATGGGTCACTACTGGATACAAGATGGAAACGATGATGATGATGATGGAGGTCAATACGTCACATGCATGACAACAGCCACAGCAAATCAAATCGCAACACCACTTTTACAGTTTACATAAGAGTTTTATTCATGACGACAGCCACAGCAAGAGATCAACGTGTAATGCCATGTTCACACGAGAGCTATATTTATGACGACAGCCACAGGAAGAGATCAACATGCAACACCGTGTTTACAGGTCACACGAGAGCTTTATTCATGACGACAGCTACAGCCTCATCGACTCGACAGCTCCATTCTCTCCTCTTCACTACACGGCTCTTTTGCTCTCGGACTCTCTGGACGCATTTTGACTCATGAAAAGACTCTGAAAAGCCAATGACCCCATCAATCCAAGTGCCCATTATATCCTGAATGTATGGTTGTCCAGGAAATCGCCACTAGTCATTCATTGTGCTAGTTACACAAAGGCTTATTAAAGGTCTTTCCTGTGCTTTCTTACTTTTGTTTATTTATGATTTATTGCTGTGCTATGTAAAATTCGTTCTCACATGAATAAATTAAAAAATACACAAAGAAAGTAATACAAACTAGCATATAAAAAATTACATAAATACAAACTATAAACTATTTCTTATCTAAATATACAAACGTCTATTACAATTAATAAATAATAAAATCAGTATACACGGATAAAAGCAAGTACTCTAACACAACATAGTGCACATGCACACATTTCCTGTGCCTAATTAGCTGACAGTGACAGGCCTACATGTGCAACAGAACACAAAGTGTTGTACATGGTGCTAGTCTTCCAAAATTAGAAGACTTGGAGAGAAAATAATGAAGAACCCCATCCTTTCTTAAAGACAATCATTTGCCGTCACAAAATATTACCATAGATGGAAAACGTCTTACCAAAGGGGAAGATACATTCATCTTTTAATCTATATGTAGCGAGCCCCCATCCACCCACTCTCACTTCAACATATGGTTATCAATATGTGTAGGAAGGTCAATAAATTTATTAAATCAACAATAAAATATATCAAGATGAATATAATCAAAGATCCTTGACATGTACATTAATGTACATAACCTTTTCAAAGATGACATCTGTCATTGGCACATGTTTAAAATAAAGTGGTTTGTAAGAAGTCACTGTCTTTTTTATTTAGATGATGGTCCCATACACCCCTTTTAGGCACATTACCCAATTGTCCCAGAATCTTCGATGTGCTCACAAAGCACATCATAGAGAGTTGTCCAGAACTTCAATTTACTATGAAAAGCACATTGCTTTATGTATTCTATAATCTTCATGTGCATTTACTCAACACACCATAGAGAGTTGTCCAGAACTTCAATTTACTATGAAAAACACATTGCTTTATGTATTCTATAATCTTCATGTGCATTTACTCAACACACCATAGAGAGTTGTCCAGAACTTCAATTTACTATGAAAAACACATTGCTTTATGTATTCTATAATCTTCATGTGCATTTACTCAACACACCATAGATAGTTGTCCAGAACTTCAATTTACTATGAAAAGCACATTGCTTTATGTATTCTATAATCTTCATGTGCATTTACTCAACACACTATAGAGAGTTGTCCAGAACTTCAATTTACTATGAAAAGCACATTGCTTTATGTATTCTATAATCTTCATGTGCATTTACTCAACACACCATGAGGAATCTTCACGTGCATTTACTCAACACACCATGAGGAATATTCAAAATTATCTTCGTTAATTCCCTAGACCAAACTCAAGCCTCAATATTCGCCAAATTGGCTCTCGAACAGAATTCACAGGAGTCATTTTACAGCAACACATTTACTGATAAGTTCAATAACATTAGATTCACTTTGTACATAGCTTGGATGGCAGTTACATTAATGTCTTTCACGTATGAGATCTGAGTACACCTGCACGCAGACGTTTGTAACATGCGCATGCATAGAAGTCATCATTCTTGTGCGTCTCAATTAAAAACGTTTAAGAATTGCTGCCCTATTACTCTTCCGACAGCTTCGGAAGTCATTCATTTTAACTGACACAATATTACTAATATCTCAAAAATACTACACAACAAATAAAATGAATTAAAACAGCAGCAGGAAGCGAACTAAAAGAATTTACAAACAGAAATAAAACCATCAAATTGGGGAGACAAATCATTCAGAAAATTACACTTTTTAGACTTAAAGCATTATGTATTGTTGTCGTTGATCGTTAAGACACGGCTAGAGCGCTCTCTTCTTTCAGAGCATGGTGTCCTTGTGACCCAGTTGAACCCGGACCTTGAATACTGCCTAGATATTTTTAGCCTATAGAATGTTGCCAATGTGAGGGTCAAATGATGACTTCATATATTTACTTCATAACCAGGGAACAGTTTCTTTGGAAACTACAGCATCTATTAATGGTGTCGAAATTAAATGCATTACATTCTGCAAAATATTAATGCTGTCGAAATTAAATACATTACATTCTGCACAATTGTAATGCTGTCGAAATTAAATGCTTTACATCCTGCAAAATATTAATGCTGTCGAAATTAAATACATTACATTCTGCACAATTGTAATGCTGTCGAAATTAAATGCTTTACATCCTGCAAAATATTAATGCTGTCGAAATTAAATACATTACATTCTGCAAAATATTAATGCTGTTGAAATTAGATGCATTACTTTCTGCAAAATAGTAATGCTGTTTAAGTATACTAAATTTTCCAATGGACATTTACTTAAATTGTTATGAAGCAAGGTTTGTTAGAGGGGTGATGGAATAAGATCAAAAAAGAGTAATGGAAGAAGGTCATGAAGATGGAAATAGATCTAGAATGGTGTAGTGTGTAAAATGGTCGTGAAGTTGGCAATGGACTTAGGTTTACAACGAGATAGTGGAGTAAAATGTACAATGAGGCAATGTAGTAAGATCTTGAAGATGGTAATGAAGTAAGGTCTAGAATGGGGTAATTCAGTACGCTGTAGAGGGGTATTGGAGTAAGACTTATAGAGTAATGGAGTAAGGTCTAGAAGAGGTAAAACCTAGAATAGAGTAATAGAGTAAGGTTTAGAATAGAGTAATAGAGTAAGGTTTAGAATAGAGTAACGGAGTAAGATCTAGAATAGAGTGTGTATTAAGATCCATAATACAGTAAATGAGCAAGGTCTGGGAAGATTGTCGTCTTCTTTCCCTGCATGATTATATATGGAAATTATTCGTCTGCTCAGATATTGTCCACATCTAACAAGTACTCTCGTGTGATCTCTCACTTCTTTTCGAGATCTCTTACGTCACCATGGGACTTCCTCTCAGGAGTCTCATTGCATTGTACGGTTCGAAGATTTCGAATTTACTGGTTGCCTGTCAACTTCAGATTTTTGCTCTAAAGAGTCTTACTATTGAATGTCCTACATATTGCAGGACAAACTAATGCAAGCACTGACGAATGCCGAACCAAAATTGGGTGCTTAGTGAGGGGGGAGACGTTTTTTAATTTACGTCTTTACCGACATCTTATTTATAAAACACACACTTCTGGCTGGATGGCGGCCGACTCGTTCGTACGACAAGACTCTCGTATCTGAACTGGACATAATTATGAACGCTATAATCAATTCGTGACCTGAGTGTCTGTGTCGAAGGGTGAGAGGTGGGGAAAAAAAAGAACGGGGTGTGCGTGTGCTTGTTCCCATTTTTCTAAAGTAATTTTTTTTTTGATTGACTTGCCAGACAGTTCGTTTCTGAAGAACTGCAACGACCTTTCGGGGTTCCATGTTGCAGATCATGTTTATTGGTGTTTAATATTTTTAGTTATGGATTTCCAATGGAGTTTTGGATCATTATTCATTGCATTTAGACTACAACCTCACAAACTCTAAAACCAAAACAAAGTTGCTTGCATTTTAAGCTAAATTGACATATATATTAGATATACAAAGAATCTACAACTTGCGTAATGATCGCAAGCTGATAGAGGTTGTAAACTATACAAAGAAGCTTCCATTGATTTTAGATCAATCAGACTTAATCAATCACCGACAAACTATGAAACAATAATATCTTGACAGACAGAAGACGTATGCATAGAGTTATTTTTATAGCTCATATGACGTCACGAATCTTCGCCTGACCTGCACGTCGTTTCGGTTGGCAGAAATCTGATGAGAGAGAGAACCTACACTCCGCGAAAGCAACGAAACTTAGAAGTAGACTTCAAGCTCAAAATAAAACAGTCGTGTGTGCTTTGTGACCTCAATATCTAAATGACATACGACATGTTATAGATGACATGATGACAGATAGCATCAATCATTATATTGGCTGTACCGTTGTGCCACATGCAACATCGTTTTTAGATCTATATAATATCCTTGTTGAAGTGAGGGAGAGTAAAGTTGTTCCTTTAGTCAAATGAAGTTAAAGTTACCAAGCATAGTTAAAGGTATTAAGTGGCTCTTCACTAGCGCCATGAAATTCTTGTACACACGATTGTTCAAATTCACTTTCTGCAGCGATGCCGATTATCGGATCCTGGTTGCTAGCGATCAAATATAGAATTTGATTCTGAGCGGTCAGCTACGGGATTTGATTAGGCGCCGTTATTTGCGGGATTCGATTGTGAAAGATCGATTGAGGGGACTTGGATATGAGTGGACAACTCCAAGGAGATTCGAGTATGAGTGGTCAGTTACGGTTCTTGGTCATAATACCATCTCAGAATTGATTCCATCATGTAAGAGGATTATTTTCTCTTTATTATTGTGGGTATTAGATTGTTAATACTTTTATAAATTTAATAAATCATTAATGAGAGGATAAAAATAGATTTTACTTTTACCTTCATTTCATAGATTTTAACTTTGAGTAAGCTAATAAATATTAATATAAATAAACTCATTTCCTACTACCTTCAGATTCGCGAAAATACTGTAGCAAAACAAGCGTCAACTAAAGCAGAATAATAATTGAAAATAGTGACATATATTCTAGGCTGTATGTGGAAATAATTAAGGAGAAATTAACGCAAATAAACATATATATGGAAGAATGAAATTAAGGATGGATGGATGAATGATTAGGAGGTGTGTGGTAGAAAGAAAGAAACAAACAAGCAAACGATATATAGAGGATATAGAACTGTGTGAATAACATTAATTTAAATGAGAACAATTACAGAAATCAAGACACATGGTAACGGGGAAAATCGTAATTCCTTTTGACAAAATGTTTTCCAATTATAACAGGAGTGCGTGTTTATCTTGGCTTTAGACAAAATGTTTTCCAATTATAACAGGAGTGCGTGTTTATCTTGGCTTTAGACAAAATGTTTTCCAGTTATAACAGGAGTGCGTGTTTATCTTGGTTTTAGACAAAATGTTTTCCAATTATAATAGGAGGGCGTGTTTATCTTGGTTTTAGACAAAATGTTTTCCAATTATAACAGGAGTGCGTGTTTATCTTGGTTTTAGACAAAATGTTTTCCAATTATAACAGGAGTGCGTGTTTATCTTGGCTTTAGACAAAATGTTTTCCAGTTATAACAGGAGTGCGTGTTTATCTTGGTTTTAGACAAAATGTTTTCCAATTATAATAGGAGGGCGTGTTTATCTTGGCTTTAGACAAAATGTTTTCCAATTATAACAGATGACCGATACTTGAGCTTGATTTAGAAAGGTTAGTCTCCGTCAAATATAGGGTTATTTTAACGACCCTGTGTCAGCATTAGGATCCAGTTATTATTTATTAAATTGTATTATGCTGACAACTCCACGGCCTAGTCTACTTTTCAGTCTCCCCATACTAATTCAAAAGTTTTATGTGTCTTTTAATCTATCTATCTATCTATCTATCTATCTATCTATCTATCTATCTATCTATCTATCTATCTATCTATCTATCTATCTATCTATCTATCTATCTATCTATCTATCTGTCTGTATGTGTGTCTATCTATCTATCTATCTATCTATCTATCTATCTATCTATCTATCTATCTATCTATCTATCTATCTATCTATCTATCTATCTATCTATCTATCTATCTATCTATCTATCTATCTGTCTGTCTGTCTGTCTGTCTGTATGTGTGTATATCTATCTATCTATCTGTCTGTCTGTCTGTGTGTATATCTATCTATCTATCTATCTATCTATCTATCTATCTATCTATCTATCTATCTATCTATCTATCTATCTATCTATCTGTCTGTCTGTCTGTCTGTCTGCCTGCCTGCCTGCCTATCTATCTATCTATCTATCTATCTATCTATCTATCTATCTATCTATCTATCTATCTATCTATCTATCTATCTATCTATCTATCTATCTATCTATCTATCTATTTATCTATCTATCTATCTATCTATCTATCTATCTATCTTTTAGTCTTGTCGACAGTTGGGGCACCACTGACGACCTGACAAGCAATTTCTTCCATTTCATTCTGTTCTCTGATAATCTTACTGTATCGCTCAATTTCAGTCCTTTCCACTCTGATATTATCCTCCCATCTTTTCCTTTGTCTTTTTCTCCTTCGCTCTCCTTGCACAGTACCCTGCATGATCGTGTAACACGCCCATACCATTTCATTTTGCGTTTTTATCACAATGGCCAATAGCTCTTTATAGGGCACAATGGCTTGCCTAATTCTGTTTCCCATTTCCTTTTTCGTGACGTCAACTCAAGCAACCGTCGAAATCATCTCATTTCGGTAGCTTGTATTCTCCTTTTGAGATCCACTGTAAGGGTCCATGACTCATAAGCAGATAAAAACAGATACAACCAAGGAGTGCATCAGTCTGATCTTTGAGTGACTGAGATGTTTCTGTCTTTCCAAACTGTCTTCAGCAACACATTTTGATTTTCAGAGTATAACGCCAACGCCACTTAGTTAATGGATATCATTATTATTAATTAATTAATTATCCAAAACTAATTACAAGCGATGAGAATCTTGATTTATTTTATTAATGATCCTCCAGCAGTCACCACTCGTCTCTCACTTGATGGATATGCGGGCGCTGTAAACATTTTCTCTCTTCCTCAACATTTAAACATGACAAAGACAGTGAAATAGATTACTTGACATCAACATTTCCATGAACACATGTTTGAATAATTTCTATAATTTACAGTCTTATACTTAAAATAAAATTCAATAATTCAATACAAATTCCAGGATAGTTCTTATCAGAGAACAGAAATGGAGTTATCAGAGATAAGCAATGATTATAGTTTTTACATAACCTTTTTTAACTGCTTTCTCAATAGTCATTCCACATGTTTTGCAACAGACACAAAGTTTATTGTCAGCCATTATTACGTCAGGCGCTTCACCTGTACATTGAAAAATACTGTTCCAGTATTTATTCTCTCAAGTTAACCTGGCCCTTATTCCTTCAAGCAAAACAATAAATGTATAAATTTCCAACAACTTCTCTACACCAGAAATTGCTCAGTCAGCACATCTTGCTGCCATACATCAATGGGGTGTAGTGTATTCTTACACTTATATGTTGTTTCCCGTCTTTTTACCGTGATCAGTCATAGCATCTTACAAACAGTAAACCAGGATGTTCAAATCAAACATTGAAGTGAAAGCAGAAAGGCTACTTGTATCTGCAAAATATAATCAAAAACAAATGCTAAGTTTCAGTTTGCTCTATAACTCTGTACTTTCTTACATTCCAGTCTCAACTTACAGTTTCATGCAACAGTATTTATTAGCCCGACACACGCACACAGCATAATAAATAGAGCATATCAAAACAATGTTGAACAGCATTTCAAAATAATGTGTTTAGCAAACTATATGTAAGAAGCTTAGTTCAAACATTTGTAGAAATAAAAAGTCAACTCACATAGTACATCTCTACACAAGTATAACATATCAATAGCAAAAATACATGAAATATTTCTAAGTCCATTCTCTCTCAACCAGTCAGTTAACTCACCATTAAGCTAATGCCTCCTTTCATGATCAGATTTCTTCCACTCCAAATTCAAAGTGATGAGATAGTAGATTTTTCTACAGCAGGTTAATTTTATGATCTCAGGCCATTGGCTGGTCTCATTCTTATAAATCATAACCATTGGATAATAAAAAAAACTATTCACTCAGTTCAGATGATTTGCATTACATCAGTAATTTCTAGACTATTCTCAACTCGGGTGTTTACTTTGATTTCTGACACTTTCAAAAATACCGTCATAAGGAGCGTCAAATGTTGAATTATTATGACAATTTAACAACTTATATAACAATTAAATTAAAAGAATATGGAGAGACAAATTTACTCCACTACAGAGAACAATTTTGACAAATCACCTGCCTAGTGACAAATGACCTCCTGTCAGTTTAAGTCCTGTTTCCTCTTGGAGTTGTCCATTTGCTAAAAGATATAAAATAAGAAATTAAAGGAATGTCGATTACTTTTAATATATGTTCTAAAAAGGAAGAAAATACTAATTAAGTTTTTAAAAGGTGTCTGCATTTGTATTTCTATATTTTGTCTTATAGTTTTGTTGGTTTGGTTGACGTTTGTTTTCTCTTTTCTTTTTTAAATTGTGCTTTCTTTGATTGTTTAAAATTGTGGTTTTTGGTTTTCTTTTTTAAATTGTGTTTTTGATTTTCTCTTTTGTTTTTGATTTCTGTTTATTAATTATGTTTTTGCTTTTATGTTTCTGTATTCTGTTCTTTAATTGTTTTTGATTTTCTGTTCTTGTTTTTTATTTGTGTTTTTAATTTTTTAAATTTTCTGTTTCTTTATTGTAATTTTGATTTTCTGTCTTTTAAATTGTGTTTATGCTTTTCTGTCTTTTAAATTGTGTTTTTGCTTATTTGAGTTTTAAATTGTGTTTTTGCTTATTTGATTTTTAAATTGTGTTTTTGCTTATGTGTTTTTTAAATTGTGTTGTTGCTTTCCTGTTTCTATCTCTGTCTTACCGCATTTCTTTACTAGTTATTTTTCTCTCTCTTGTTCTGTATGCATTAAAAATAAACCTACATAGATATTCAGGCGTTCACGGAAAGTAAATTATCATCTGACAAGTGTCTGTAATTATTACTTCTATTTTCTGACTGCAGTCGTGTTTACAGAATACAAACATAGCAGTATATTATGCTGGCACACCAATTCATACAGTAAAATATTCTATATAAAATATTATATTTATATACCAATTTATACCATATACAAAATAATAGTATATAATATTATATTTACACACTAATTCATACAGTATAAAACATAGCAGTATAGTATATTATATTTATACACCACATAAAGTATAAGCATTCTAAAATTAAATATATTTATAAACCAAATTATACAGTATGCAAAATAGTAGTGTACCAGATTATATTTACACACCAATTCACACAGTGTACGCAATATTTTATATATACACTAATTTATATAGTATACAAACATAGTAATATAGCATATTATATTTGCACACCAATTCATATAGTATCGACATACTGTATACAAACATTAGTATATCATACAGTATACAAACATAGTATATTATATTTGCATATCATTCATACAGTAAACAATTTACACACTAATTCACACAGTATACTAACCTAGAAGGTATAGAATATTATTTTTTATTTTTATGGACCAGTTCATGCACTATACAACATACTACTCTATTATTATGCCTAGAAAACAATTTGCAATATTTTGCATTTAACGTGCAGAGCAGGACATCTACTTCAAACACCGGTACAGTAGTGTTGATAACAAAATAAATGCACCAGATTTTGTCATATAAAGTTCATACAATATATGTAATAAAATGACAAATAGAGGAAAGTTTGAAAATATATGTCACATATTTTGTATTTGCACACGTGTTCAGCCAGTTTTCTTCTCCATTACGCACTCAATATTTTGAAGCACAACATTAAATCCTCTCTTATTTGTACACACATTCAGACTTTGTAACAAACACATCATTAAATCCTCTCTTATTTGTACACACATTCAAACTTTGTAACAAACGCATAATTAAATCCTCTCTTATTTGTACACACATTCAGACTTTGTAACAAACACAACATTAAATCCTCTCTTATTTGTACACACATTCAGACTTTGTAACAAACACAACATTAAATCTAAATCCTCTCTTATTTGTACACACATTCAGACTTTGTAATAAACACATCATTAAATCCTCTCTTATTTGTACACACATTCAAACTTTGTAACAAAGCACAGCGTAAACAAAACAAATTATTTCATCTCTTAACTTAGACCCTCAGACTCAGACACTCTTCATGATCACATGATTCTCCGGAAACATAATGTTATTCCATTTCACGTTCACACCCCTTTCACCTATAGCGAGAAGAAAACACATTGTCTATCGTGCTTCACATTCTTCAATTCACAGCAGAACGATGGAAAACTCTCAAGATCAAGGTCAAGGAATTCAATTAACACGTCACAGACACACACCTTCAAACGTAGTCTCCTCTATGGCATGCGATCTTAATGGCCTGTCAGTGTTCGTCTGGAAGTCTTTTAGTCAGTTGCAGTCCAGTCGTCTTCATTTGGGTTGGCCAGAATCAGGCACGTCGTTTTCGATCTTTTTGAGAAGGGGAGATAATGCTCTTAGCCCAAACGCTACTCTGGGCTTGTCATTGTCCTGTAGAAATGCCCGATACTACTCTGGGGAAGTCTCTATTATTAATTTACATGTTTAGACTATTAATCTTAGCCACAAGGATTATCTACACAAAACAAAGAGCTAAAATATCAATACAATTTTATGTCAGTAGTACGTTTTTCTACATGAATGTGTACTGCAATGAAAAACATTCATCTAATCATCTATGTGTCTGTCTATCCGTTTCACTGTTTGACTGTCTTTATTTCTCTATTGTAAATCTATTTCTGACAATATTTTATATTAATCTGCACTAATAAGTTTTTCAATCTAATAGATTATTGTTGTCGTAGTTCACTTGTTTCTACAACTGACATTTTGGGTACGTAACTCTCATACACAAAATACCGTCTTGAAACCATTATTTTTAATACATATATAACATCCATCTTTGTTTCTATATAGTTGGCACACATTGACGGTCCTTCAAATAATTCTTTTTATTTTGTTTACAACTACAAGGAACTGGCAATATACCTTTAAGAAAAGATATTACGTATGCAATAATTATTCATTTGATACAAATTACCGAAAGTGTTGGTTTCTACGAATCTCGCTCATAATGACGGTCTTTTAAGCAATTCTTTTCTAAACTAAAAATATATATAATGGACGTTGTGCGTCGTCATTTAACCTCAATCGACACGTTACATTTGCGAGGAATTCTCGTGGTCCGTTACTATGGAGCTCTTTCAGCGGTCATTATCATTCTTTTAGAGAAAAAATCATGTTTCTCGACTTCTCTAATTTAATCTATTAATAGTTACATACATTTGGCGTATATAGTTTTACATTTTATAACATTATTGGACTTATAAATATTTTTTAAAAATTTAAACTTGATTTGGTGTCGTTTACGTCAAATCATGAGCAAATATTTATTAATTTTCTGTTTTCTTCAGCTATTTGCGTTGTGGGCGGGGGCGAACTGAAAGGAACGATCCACTTGCAGGAGAAAGCAAAAGATGTGAGTAACTAAACAACACTCTTGGACACTCATTCTGAGTAACTAAACAACACTCTTGGCCACTCATTCAGTCGATAAAAGCGCGAGTGATTAAGTGATCGATAAAATGCATTGTGAATGTGAATGATTTTCTGATTTATTGTTCAACTGACAGTGATTGCTTTAAAGAATGGTGGATTGAATGATTTTATTGACATGCCGGCACTGTCACTTATGTGTCTATTAACACTGTCACTGCTGTTTGACAATGTCACTTCTGTGCCTGTTAGCTCTGTCGCTTCTTTGTATGTTGACAGTGTCACTTCTGTGTTTATTGGCGCTGTCACTGGTGTATTTCTTGTTGACACTGTCACTTCTGTATTTGATGGCGCTATCACTTCATTGCTTGTTGGCGCTGTCACTTCTTTGTCTGTTGGCGCTTTCACTTCTGTATTTGTTGGCGCTGTCACTTGTGTTTGTTGACACTGTCACTTCTGTATTTGTTGGCGATGTCACTTCTATGTTTGTTTTCGCTGCCACTGCTGTGGTTTTGTTGACTCTGTCACTTCTTTGCGTGTTGACACTGTCACTTCTGTGTTTGTTGGCACAGTCGCTTTTGTGCTTGTTGGCGCTGTCACTGCTGTGTTTGTTGACACTGTCACTGTGTCTGTAGGAGCTGTAACTTCTGTCTTTTTGTTGACACTGTCACTTCTGTGTTTGTTGGCACTGTCACTGCTGTTTTTGTTGACACTGTCATTTATGTTTGTTTAGCCTGTTGAACAGCCGACTAGATTTGCAATAACGACTGGCACATTAACTGGATGATCGGTGCCTTGTATGCATAACCGAAGATCGAATGAATGGTTTAAAATTGATGGTTTATATAATGATTCATTCATTGCTTTGCGAATGGTGGTTTAAAATTGATGGTTCATATAATGATTCATTCATTGCTTTGCGAATGGTGGTTTAAAATTGATGGTTCCTATAATGATTCATTCATTGCTTTGCGAATGGTGGTTTAAAATTGATGGTTCCTATAATGATTCATTCATTGCTTTGCGAATGGTGGTTTAAAATTGATGGTTCCTATAATGATTCATTCATTGCTTTGCGAATGGTGGTTTAAAATTGATGGTTCCTATAATGATTCATTCATTGCTTTGCGAATGGTGGTTTAAAATTGATGGTTCCTATAATGATTCATTCATTGCTTTGCGAATGGTGGTTTAAAATTGATGGTTCCTATAATGATTCATTCATTGCTTTGCGAATGGTGGTTTAAAATTGATGGTTCCTATAATGATTCATTCATTGCTTTGCGAATGGTGGTTTAAAATTGATGGTTCCTATAATGATTCATTCATTGCTTTGCGAATGGTGGTTTAAAATTGATGGTTCCTATAATGATTCATTCATTGCTTTGCGAAGGAAAACTGACGTATTATGCTCCAACACTCCAAAACTACCATTACCACAATGTCAGCAATACCAGACTCACAACTTTACATCACCGTTATCACGATGCTTAATATCGTATTATCATCACCATCGTTATAATCACAATATATAACGTGTCAATGGCTAGCACCATCACTATAAAAACAATACATAACGTGTTAATGGCTAGCACCATCACTATAAAAACAATACATTACGTGTTAATGGCTAGCACCATCACTATAAAAACAATACATTACGTGTTAATGGCTAGCACCATCACTATAAAAACAATACATTACGTGTTAATGGCTAGCACCATCACTATAAAAACAATACATAATGACTATCGCCACACCATTACCAAAGTGTCTAAAGATAATTACCGGCACTCTTACCACAAATGCAATATTTTCTGTGATGCATTGTATCACAATGGGGGTGAGATATTTAAATTATAACTTCTCCACACTCTTTTTATAGTCTGTGTGGCCTTGAGTAGTGACTGTAGATTTTGACAGTGAGAGGAAGGTGGGGTTTTCTCAACATTTAGCCGCAATGATAGTGTGGTTCTAAAGCGTAAAAGGTTTATTGTTTTATTTCGAGGATTGGGGGGCTAACTGGGGGGATAACTGGGTGGCTAACTGGTTTCACCTTTTCTTGCGTCCCATGAGTTGCGTTGTATGCAGATGGACACGTGACATTTTTCCTGATAAGTGTGCGGACCAAGAACACAGCCATCATCTTGGTTACTATAGACAAAAGTACTCATCCTAAGGTGGATCAGGAGGGTTCTGGCTAAAAATGGGAATCTGGAAATAACTGTAGGTAGATTATGACAATTTCAGGATCGCTAATTTTATTGTTTTTCTGTCTTGTGATAGAGATCACCCTACATTGTAAATGTAGGATCATAAATAATCTATCTATCTATCTATCTATCTATCTATCTATCTATCTATCTATCTATCTATCTATCTATCTATCTATCTATCTATCTATCTATCTATCTATCTATCTATCTATCTATCTATCTATCTATCTATCTATCTATCTATCTATCTATCTATCTATCTATCTATCTATCTATCTATCTATCTATCTATCTATCTATCTATCTATCTATCTATCTATCTATCTATCTATCTATCTATCTATCTATCTATCTATCTATCTATCTATCTATCTATCTATCTATCTATCTATCTATCTATCTATCTATCTATCTATCTATCTATCTATCTATCTATCTATCTATCTATCTATCTATCTATCTATCTATCTATCTATCTATCTATCTATCTCCATCCACATTTAAGAAATGCTGGGAAATGCCAGAAGAATAAAAATATTTATCATGCCACTCAGAGTAGGAAAATGGGATCTGAATATTCAAATAGCTGTACGGTGGATTAGGTGAAATTCAGACGGACTAAAGGAAATCCACGTAAATTGGCTAGTATATTGTGAAAAATTATAACCAGTTGTAAAGAAATAGCAAGTAAGATTCATTACGCTGTCAAGTTAAGCCATAACAATTTTCACTTTGTCGCAAAAAAATAAATAGCAAATTGATCTTGAAGAATTTCCGCGGAGATTAATGTATGAAAATGTAAAGATTTATTATTTGTCATTAATTTATTTTCGTTGCAAAACAGATTGTTTACATAGGAGCTTTGGATGGTTTTTGTACGATATTTGTACGAATTGACCTTGAAGAATTTCCGCGAAGATTAATGTAGGAAGATGTAATGATTTATTATTTGTCGTTAATTTATCGTCGTTGCAAAACAGATTGTTTACATAGGCGCTTTGGATGGTTTTTGTACTATATTTGTACGATATTTGTACAATATTTGATATTTGTACGATATTAGTACTGTAAAAGATAGATTTTAATGACAAAAAAGATGTTTGTAACATTTAATTTAGATGCAGATGCATGACAATTTGCTTATTGATGACAGACATGGTGGAATCTCTGTCTTACAACTTTTATGGCATTCTCTCCTAGAACTGCTCACTGATTCAGAGGTCAAACTCTCATTGACACAGTGCTATTTAGATACCTGCAACCGTGTAACATTTTAATTCAGTGATCCCTGTGGTTGCAATGTCCTCAGACAACCAGTAATATCAAAGACCTACATTCTTACTTATTTTTTAATTCACTGATCTTAGTGGTTGCACTGAACTAAAAAAACAACGGTGAATTCAGAGATCCACAAGCTTAATCAACCTTTGATTCAGTAATCTCAGTGATTTACATTGTCCTCAATGATCCGTGATGTTGGTGACGTAGTATCTTCCGCAAGTCACTTGATACCATTGAACTCAGTGATACAAGGTATTCTTAGACGTGAGAGATGCAGTTGTCTCCGCTTTCACTAAACCGAATGCATCAGTAGCTCATTTGAAGTCAGTAGATCAATTACCTCCCTTTGCTAGTGACGTCAGTGTCTCCATCATGCTGCTGAGGAAAACAGTAAGAAATATCTTCGCGAGGTTGTTGATTATTCTCGAAGCAGTACACTAGCGCTTTGAGGTATTTGGCCAGTTTGTTTTTCATTTTAAAATTTATTTTTAAAATATTTATGAGTTCTTTTGAAAATTAAAAAATAGCAATGAAAGTATGCCTAACTTCACTGCTTCTCTTTAGACAATGGCAATTTGAGGCATATGATACATATTTTCTCCACAGAATTAAAATGTTGAAATAGGAGATGGTCTTACAAGAGTGTGTAATTTTAATAGGTAGAATTTTCTTACTTTTCCAATGTCACTTTCACAGTGTTTAAAATTATTCTGCTTTGATTGCTGATGTAAGCAAAAAATGACCCTGTTGACAAACGATGACAAATATTATTTCAAAAGCGAATTAACTGTTGAGGTCGTAACATGACTATACTTACATTAGCTACGTGTAAAGATGTCTATATTTTCGCTGACGTACATCGTTGTGGCATTCTTAACGCTGCATGGCTGACGTACAGCGTTGTGGTATTCTTAACGCTGCCAGGCAGACGTACAGCGCTGTGGCATTCTTAGCACTGCATGGCTGACGTACAGCGTTGTGGCATTCTTAACGCTGCATGGCTGACGTACATCGTTGTGGCATTCTTAACGCTGCCAGGCAGACGTACAGCATTGTGGCATTCTTAGCACTGCATGGCTACACATCAACGACGCAAAGGTCAAACAGTGATCTCAGCAACCTCATTGACCGTATAGGTACAGTTGACCGTAATGACCTCAGAAACGTAATGATACTATTACCCTGACTCAGTGATGTCAGCGACTGATCTATGTAATTAATCATCATCTGGAACACACACAAGAAAAATTGTAAAATGTATATACTACATCTATACACACACAATCACATTATATTGTTTTTTCTTTGAATTGCTGCTAAGTGTTTAGATCTAAATGTATTTATGTCACTGGTTGTAAAGTGAAACAAATATTATTGTGAAAAGTAACGTAGACCTTTGATACCAGTAAGTGACTCATGCTAGACAGAAAATCTAAGGTTCCTACTTGCTGATCACCATGCATAGGGAAGAAAGATATTTTGAGAATGATCCGAGAGTTTTATCATTGGGTTTACGTTATTGCTGACACAGCATACTTTCAGTAAAAGAATTGTTTATTTAAATATCGAGTAATTCTTGTGAATACCATCTAAAATAGGTGTACTATGTTGACAAATCAATGCGCCTTTATGTCAGTTTACAAGGTATTTAAAAGTTCCAAATGAGAATCATGACAAATTATTATATTTTCTTTTGAGAATTGTTTGTTGTACATTTGGTTTATTTTTAGAAGTAGCTTTTGTGTATAAAGAGTGTGACAATTGATGAATATTGAGATGCTTTAGGTTTGTATTTTGTGTAGTGCATCTTTCATAGTATAGTGAGACGTCGACTTAGACCACAATCGACTCCAGCAGAACGGCCGGAAGTCGATATGGTCGTATATCGGACTACACTTTATTGTAAATCATTTTTCGACATATCTTACAAACTCACTGCCAGATATGCAGTACAGATCTTACAAACTCACTGCCAGATATACAGTACACATCTTACAAACTCACTGCCAGATATACAGTATACGTCTTACAAACTCACTGCCAGATATACAGTATACATCTTACAAACTCACTGCCACATACAATACACATTCCCGGTCGGATCGCAGTCGTAAATTCAATCAGTAGTAAGTCACATGTGTCGTAAGTCGATGACTGTAATTAGATTAGCCTTTGGCGTATGTTTAATGACACATTAATTTGTATGGTTTTCCTTTAATGTATGTTTAATGACACTCTAATTGTAATGGTTATCCTCTGGTGTATGTTTAATGACACTTTAATTTGTATTTTTTCCTTTAATGTATGTTTAATGACATTTTAATTGGTATTCGTTTCCTTTGGTGTATGTTTAATGACACTTTAATTTCTATGCTTTTCCTTGGTGTAAGATTAATGACACTTTAATTTCTATGCTTTTCCTTTGCTTCTTGCTTGTCTGATCTTCATAACTTTTAAAAATTATACTTTTGCTCACGTTTGATGTATATATGCACTTTCATTATGTGCGCAACAATCGAGATCAGAACAACGAAGCATTCAAATTTTCTGCTATGCAAAACATTGAATACTCGTATTGGTTTTAACAGAGAGAGAGGGAGGGATTGTGTGCGTGTGTATGTATGTGTGTGTGTGTGTGCGTGTTTGTGTATGCATGCGTGTGTGCATAGGTGCATGTGTGTGCGTGTTTGTGTGTATGTATGCACGTGTGCGTGTATGTGCCTGTGTGTGTGTGTGTGTGTGTGTGTGTGTGTGTGTGTATGTGTGCGTGTGTGTGTGTGTTCGTGTGAATGTGTTTTGGGATCTGTCTGGGAAACGACATGAATTGGCAGATTAAAGCCAGGCTGGCGTCTGAATATAGAGCACGCTTTAACAAAAACGTCAGTGTTAAAGATTTCAAGATTATTATTCATAGTAATTGACACTCGGTAATCCCTTGCTTGCTTCGAATATGTCATTGCAAAGCGAAAAGGAAAAGGGAAGATTGCGCACACACACGTATACACACATCACTCTATCTATCACTCTATCTATCTATCTATCTATCTATCTATCTATCTATCTATCTATCTATCTATCTATCTATCTATCTATCTATCTATCTATCTATCTATCTATCTATCTATCTATCTATCTATCTATCTATCTATCTATCTATCTGTCTGTCTAAATATTTATCTATCTGTCTGTCTGTCTGTCTATCCGTCCGTCCTTACGTCCGCCCGCCCATCCGTCTGTCTGTCTGTCTATGTATCTGTGACACCAACGCCATTTAGTTAATGATTATGATTATTATTCATAAATTAATCATTCATAACTAATTACAAGTGATGAGAATCTTAATTTATGTCATTAATAATTGTCTAGCAGACACCACACGTCTCTCTCACTTGGCGGATATACAGACTCTGTAAACGTTTTTCCTCTTCCTCCACATTAAAAACAAAATTTACTGTCACACAATATTTCAGTAGGTGGAAAACTTTTTTCTAATGATGAAGAGAAATATATCTTTAATCTGGAGATTCAAATAACACGAGGAGTGAAAGGCTGCTTTATCAAGTTAACGGTTGACTTTCAAGACCAGTCTTCTTTCCACTTCAAATTCAAGTGAGCAGACAAAAGAATTTTCTACAGAAGGGGCCTCTAAACTACGGCACGCAGGCCGCATACAGCCTGCGAGGCCCTCTCATGCGGCCCATGGAGACCTTTTTGTCCATGGGAAAAATACGGAAATTTACGTGTATCCATCAAGATCAGCCACCACTAAATTTTTCTATCTCTAATCTCTGAGAGTTGAGAGGGAGCAAACAACTCTGACCCAGATTCGGAATAAAGGAGCGTTATTGATATGGGTCACTGATTGTTACATATTTCGGACATATTCTTAGTATCCAGTCCACCCCACTCTATAGTATACAAGCAGCTATCCGTGACTATTAGACAAAGCCATTGAGTTGCAAGCAAATGACCTCCTTAGGGACAAGTTCAAAGAAGGAGTGGTGGAGTTTTACCAGTTTTTGCCCAAGGTAGACTTTTCTAATGTCAAAACCTTTGCTCAAGGTACCTTTCAATCTTTGGAACAACATATCTGTGTGAACAAACATTTTCAACAATGAAAATACGTGAAGAACAATTTGAGAACAAACTTGTCCGATGATAATCTCAGATCACTGTTGATGTTAGGGACATCAAATCTAAAGCCATAAATGTCTGCTATTTTGGTATCCAGGAAACATTTTCACCATTCCCACTAATACAGGTGTTCACGTGTAGTGTATCAATGTGTTATTAAATAAAATCTGAATAAAATAATTAAAAACAACATCCACGTTTTGATTCTTGTTTTTGGACCCCGAGTGCGTAGTCGGACCCCGAACTGCTGTTTGATAGTTAATGCGGCTCTCGGGCTGAAAAGTTTGGAGACCCCTTTTCTACAGCATGTAAACGTTTTGATCTCAGCCCATTGGCTGGCCTCGTTGTCATAAATCTTAACCATTGGATAATGCAAACTAATCGCCTAGTTGAACTAGTTAATACATCAGCAATCTAGCATATTTCCAACTCAAGTTGTTTACTTCCAACTCTGACACTTACAAAATATCATCAATAAGCGTGCCCAAGGTCAGATAACTTTGATAGTTTAACAATTTATACAACAATTAAATTTAAAATTAGTGATAGGCAAATTTACTCTGCCACACTATCTATCAAACTGCGTTCAAGAAATATGTGTGTTAAATTTCAATAATGTTTATATATTATATAATTATATTATAATATAATATATTATATAATTATATTATGCCAATTTTCGGAAGCACAGGTATTTCCAAGCCAATACTGCCACAAATGTTAAACATCTAAAGATCACGATTCAAAGTAATTAAAAAATAATAAATCCAACAGGCCAATAATGTCCCATGGTTTCTGCAGTTTAAATTGCACAAATCCCCTCAGACAACCAATTATTTACTTACAGTATCCTACTGTGTCAACGCATCATTACGTAATAAACAGCATTGACTGACCGACCGAGAAAACACACGAACTAACTTAGGAAAGAAGAAAACTCGAAAAGAAAGAAAGAATAGATTTTGTTTGTAAAGTAATGAAAAGAGCAGTGTTGACGACCATAGATCACTGAGCTATATATAAATGGAGGTCATCCAATGATAGCAAGCGCTGTCTACGTGACGCTAACGGAAGTTTCAGTGTGACCATTTGAGAATACCAGTCTAACATAACAGTGCTGAAGACAACGTGTTGGAAAACATTCATTATTTTTAAAATATGCCTTCGTTAACATTGTAAATTATAAAATAATATTTAATTCATTTTATTAGAAATTTATTATAATAATTTTTGTTTTTAGTATTGATAAGGATACATTCTTTTTGTAACAGGACTGTTACAGAATTCAATGACTAAAAATGATATCAAAAATAGTTTACCATCACGTTTAAAAACAACTTTGCTGAGAAAATTCTAATCAATGTTTTGGTTAAAATACCCACTTGACATCGATCATGATGAGTAAGGAAAGGTAATATACACAACTAGCAAAATATCAGTTTACGGTCACGTGACATCGATCATGATGAGTATGGAATGGTAATATACAAAGCTAACAAAATATCAGTATGCGGTAACGTGACATTGATCATGATGAGTATGGAAAAGTAATATACAAAACTAGCAAATTATCAGTACACGGTCACGTGACATCGATCATGATGAGTATGGAATGGTAATATACAAAACTAGCAAAATATCAGTTTTACGGACACTGGAAAGGTAATATACAAAACTAACAAAATATCAGTTTTACAGACACTGGAAAGGTAATATACAAAACTAGCAAAATATCAGTTTTACAGACACTGGAAAGGAAATATACAACAAAATATCTGTTTTACAGACACTGGAAAGGTAATATACACAACTAGCAACATATCAGTAAACGGTCACGTGACGTTGATCATGATAAGTATGGAAAGGTAATATACAAAACTAGCAAAATATCAGTTTTACAGACACTGGAAAGGTAATATACAATATAAGAAAATATCAATTTTACAGACACTGGAATTGGAGTGCTCGTGTAAATGAAACTAGTTTATTCTGAACATGGACAGTGTAGAGATAGGTCTCACAGTAATGATGCTTTCATAAATAATACTAATTAAAACCTATTTGATAGAGCTAACTTTATAGCCCTCAATGCACAGTTTAACAAGAATTACAATGTAGAGCTAACTCTATAGCCTTCAATGTACAGTTTAACAAGAACTACAATATAGAGCTAACTCTAGAGTCATCAATGCACAGTTTAACCTAGAACTACAACGTAAAGAAATTGGCTAGATCGATTCGGTTTTTCAAATTCAGACAAGTATTGCAAGGTAGGCCTATAAATATTTAAACAATTTTTCCAAATATTTCATAAATATAGATTTCTTAAGTAGACCGACCAAACTTTTTACATCGTAAGAATATTGCTATATATGTTTACATTCCATTGATAATTATTTGAAGTCTAGGCATGATGATCTTTCACCCCCGCCTTTTATTTTTGTTTGTGTTGTAAATTTAATTATATTTATTCCTAAAAATGGGTATAAATATATCAAAAACAGTCGATGCCAAACGTGCAGTTACAATACGATCTAAAATGCTTTGGTCTTTTCAATATGGCGGACGTTTGGCGACAGCGAATTTGCCCTTGTGTTATCTCCATATATACAGAGCTCAGTGCCATTGATGGACATATATTTTGACCTTCATGCGATGAACACAGGCTCACCGGCTTTTGATTCGTGATGTTCTTATAATCTGATTTTCACGTGATGAGGAACCATAGGCTCTCGGACTCTCGATACTTGATGGTTATAGAGTTTGAATTTTTGAAGACGATACATACTCGTCAAGAAATATGTATTGATTTTTTTCTGAGTGAGATCGATAGTAATTGAGCTAAAAATGTGCTACCAATGCTATTAGCTAAAAATGTGCTACCGATGATACCAGGATTAGATTGTCCAGCAAAGAGAGCTCGCACATAATGGGTCGTAACCAGTCTGGTGCTCATATTTTACCAGTATCCCGCTGCACTAAGTGAATGCAAAGGTCATGTTGTCTCCTGTGCAATTTTAACATAAGCGTTTATCTATCTATCTATCTATCTATCTATCTATCTATCTATCTATCTATCTATCTATCTATCTATCTATCTATCTATCTATCTGTCTGTCTGTCCTCCGTCCGTCCATCCATCCATCCATCAATCAATCTAATCTAATCTAATCTAATCTAATCTAATCTAATCTATCTATCTATCTATCTATCTATCTATCTATCTATCTATCTATCTATCTATCTATCTATCTATCTATCTATCTATCTATCTATCTATCTATCTATCGTAAGCTAAAATACAATGTTATTTTGCTATAGTATTTTTAAAATAGATAACGAGATCTAAAATGCAGTATTGTTTTTCTACACTACTAGAAAAGTCACGTAATGACTAATGCAGTCTAAAGACAGTGTTATTGCCTATAGTGCTGTTAAATATTTTGGCTAACGCGAGTTTAAACAGTATTAGATTGCGACACTATTGGTAAATTATGGCTAATTCAATCTAAAGGCAGTGATATTGTGCTTTGGTAAATTATTAATTCTAATGCAATCTAAAGACAGTGTTATTATACCTTAGTATAGATAAATCATGTTATGGCTAATACAATCTAAAGACAGTGTTATTATACCTTAGTATAGATAAATCATGTTATGGCTAATACAATCTAAAGACAGTGTTATTATACTTTAGTATAGATAAATCATGTTATGGCTAATACTAGATGAAGACAGTGTTATTATACTTTAGTATAGAAAAATCATGTTATGGCTAATGTAGTTTAAAGGAAGTGTTATTGTACTATGGTATAGGTAAGTCGTTTTTATCTCTAAAGCAACGTCCAAAACGTTAATGTTGAGGCTAATGTATAGTACATTACTAGTAACCTTTGGTGTTACCAGACTACTAATGTATAGTACATTACTAGTAACCTTTGGTGTTACCAGACTACTAATGTATAGTACATTACTAGTAACCTTTGGTGTTACCAGACTACTAATGTATAGTACATTACTAGTAACCTTTGGTGTTACCAGACTACTAATGTAGAGTACATTACTAGTACCCTTTGGTGATACCAGACTACTCTTTTTAGCCATATAAAATTACAGTTTAGTATTTTCTAGTATGGGTATATCATTGCAATACAAGTTCAATCCGTTACAATATATTTTGCTATTATTGGTTATCCACTACATGGTTAATTCGATTAATTTATGATACACCGTGAGCATCTTTCTGCTTTGGTAAGTTGGTTACCCATGACATGGCTCATGGTTAATTCAATTAATTCGTGATACATCAAGAACGCTTTTCTGCTTTGGTAATTTGGTTACTCATGACATGGCTCGTGGTTAATTCAATTAATTCTTGATACATCAAGAGAGCCTTTCGGCTTTGGTAAATTTGGTTACTCATGACATGTCTCATGGTTAATTCAATTAAGTTATGCTGCATCATGAGCGCCTTTCTGCTTTTGGTAATTTCTAAGATTTGTGACGAAATCTTTCAGTATAAATTTCAGTTATATAGAGGCTTTTAGGTTTTACGTCCACATGCCAGAACCAGACTCGGTTGCAAAGAAAGAACAGCTCGAACATTCGCTATTTGGCATTTCTGCAGACGGCTTTCTAATACTGCTGTCAGGCTGAATATAAGCCTGCAACCTGTCACCAAGAGTGATGTTTTTGGAATAAAGGGAGGCAAATGAAAATGGATTTACGATATAATCTCGCAGAGAGAAAATGCTGTTGACGTTTCACTGTTGTAGACCACCTTTTCCTCCCCAACGTACAAACGAATGGGCGTGGCTTTGCAAATCTAAAAGAACTGTGATTACGTTAACAAATGAATGCTGGACTAAAATTAGATATTAGTTAACAGATTACGTTAACAATGTTATGTTTCAGATTAAGTAAACAATTGTACGTTACAGATTACGTTAACAATTTTATGTTACAGATTACGTTAACAAATGAATGCTGGACTAAACGTGAGACGCTATGTTACAGATTACGTTAACAATTTTGTTACAGATTACGTTAACAATTTTATGTTACAGATTACGTTAACAATTTTATGTTACAGATTACTTAACAAATGAATGCTGGGAGAGGCGGAATAAATTTGCCTATCCCTATTTCAGAATTTATTTCTTATAAATTGTTAAAATGTCTGAGTAACCCGACCTTGGGCACTCTTTATGATGGTATTTCTGTAAGTGACAGAATTGGAAGTAAACATCCTGAGTTGAGAATATGCCAGAAATTGCTGATGTAATGCAAACTAGTTCAACTTTGGGTAAGTAGTTTTATTATCCAATAGTTAAGATTTACGAGGAGGCCAGACAATGGACTGAGATCCAAACGTTTACCTGCTGTAGAAAATTCTTTTGTCTGATAATTTGAATTTGAAGTGGCAAATAAGTCCGGTCTTGAAAGGTGGCCATTAGATTAATGGTGAGTTAACTGACTGGTTGAGAGAGAATGGTCTTTCATGCATTTTTGCTATTGATGTGTTATACTTGTGTTTTACTAGAGATGTATTATGTGAGTAGACTATTATTTCTACAAATGTTTTACGTAGAGATGTATTATGTGAGTAGACTATTATTTCTACAAATGTTTTACGTAGAGATGTATTATGTGAGTAGACTATTATTTCTACAAATGTTTTACGTAGAGATGTATTATGTGAGTAGACTATTATTTCTACAAATGTTTTACATAGAGATGTATTATGTGAGTAGACTATTATTTCTACAAATGTTTTACGTAGAGATGTATTATGTGAGTAGACTATTATTTCTACAAATGTTTGACGTAGAGATGTATTATGTGAGTAGACTATTATTTCTACAAATGTTTGACGTAGAGATGTATTATGTGAGTAGACTATTATTTCTACAAATGTTTGACGTAGAGATGTATTATGTGAGTAGACTATTATTTCTACAAATGTTTGACGTAGAGATGTATTATGTGAGTAGACTATTATTTCTACAAATGTTTTACGTAGAGATGTATTATGTGAGTAGACTATTATTTCTACAAATGTTTGACGTAGAGATGTATTATGTGAGTAGACTATTATTTCTACAAATGTTTGACGTAGAGATGTATTATGTGAGTAGACTATTATTTCTACAAATGTTTGACGTAGAGATGTATTATGTGAGTAGACTATTATTTCTACAAATGTTTGACGTAGAGATGTATTATGTGAGTAGACTATTATTTCTACAAATGTTTGACGTAGAGATGTATTATGTGAGTAGACTATTATTTCTACAAATGTTTGACGTAGAGATGTATTATGTGAGTAGACTATTATTTCTACAAATGTTTGACGTAGAGATGTATTATGTGAGTAGACTATTATTTCTACAAATGTTTGACGTAGAGATGTATTATGTGAGTAGACTATTATTTCTACAAATGTTTGACGTAGAGATGTATTATGTGAGTAGACTATTATTTCTACAAATGTTTTACGTAGAGATGTATTTTGTGAGTAGACTATTATTTCTACAAATGTTTTACGTAGAGATGTATTATGTGAGTAGACTATTATTTCTACAAATGTTTTACGTAGAGATGTATTATGTGAGTAGACTATTATTTCTACAAATGTTTTACGTAGAGATGTATTATGTGAGTAGACTATTATTTCTACAAATGTTTGACTCACGATGCTCGTATGTAGTATGCTAACACTTGACAGTGTTTTAATATACTGTATATATTATCCTCTGTGTGTGTGTGTGTGTGTGTGTGTGTGTGTGTGTGTGTGTGTGTGTGTGTGTGTGTGTGTGTGTGTATCGGGCTAATAAATACCATAGCAGGAAACTGTAAGTTGAGACTAGAATGTAAGAAAGAATTGAGTTATAAAGCGATAAAGGCAGTGTTATTATACCTTAGTATAGATAAATCATTTTATGGCTAATGGAGTCTAAATTTCGTTATAAATGCTCATGGCTATATAAACACTAGATCTAAATTGCGTGATAAATACGCATGCCTGAGAAGATACTTGCTTCCACATTTCAGGAAGGAAGAACGAAATCAAAGACACAGACTGGTGTACAATGAGAAATACATCAATATTTTCATACTATGACTGTAAATTACTGAAATCCGTCAAAACACGTTTGAGGAATAGAAAGAAGAAATATGATATTGGAAAGAAACCTATTCTTATTGAGGAGAAATCAATGACTTTTTCTTCTACCCCCCCCAACCCCCATAAATATTTTAATGTCAAAATGAACTGCATTTTTCGACAACGTTTTACGTTAATTATTTATTGGAGTGTGCGAAGAGTTTTTGGAACATGTTGTTTACGTATTTCAAGTTTCATTCCAATCCATTGCGTTAATGGCCATTTCATTCCACCTCAGCACAACTGACCTTTTCTTGTACACCTATCACTTTACACAACTGACCTTTTCTTGTACACCTATCACTTTACACAACTGACCTTTTCTTGTACACCTATCACTTTACACAACTGACCTTTTCTTGTACACCTATCACTTTGCACATCATTAGAGGTAGGCATCTTCTTGGAAAAAATCTGAGGAATTTGGGGGACGGGGGAGGAAGTTCTTTGGAATTAGGGAAACGTTCTGGGTAAATATGAGGAAATTTCTATGGAATTTGGAAAAGTTCTGGGGAATTAAGGAAAGGTTCTGAGCAATTAGGTGAAATTTCTTGAAATTTGGGAAAAGTTCAAGCAATTATGTATGCACCTCATTCTGTCATACCTGAAAATATTTTTTTTTCATATGACTCTAACGCTATCTAGTTAATGGTTATAATTATTATAATTATTTAGTCATACATAACTAATTACAAGTGATGAGAATCTTAATTTATGTTATTAATAATTCTCCAAAGACACCGCTCATCTCTCTCACATGGCGGCTATGTGGGTGCTGTAAACGTTTTCTCTCTTCTACAACATTAAAGAAAAACATTCACAGTCACACAATATTTCCACAAGTGGAAAACGTCTTACTAAAGGAGAAGATAAATCCGTCTGTTAATCTAAATTCAGAGAGCCCCCATCCACACTCTATCTTTTCCAACATATGGTTATCAATATGTTTAAGAAAGTCAATAAATTTAACAATACATTTATTAAATCACCAATCAACTTCACATATAGCAAATATATTGAAAAGATTATCTGACATCAATATTTTCATGAATCTCGTTCGAATACTTTCAATATTTATTAAGTCTAATACCCTAACATATAATTCAACAGATTAGCGTCAATATAAATCAGTGGATAATTCTTAGCAGAGAACAGAAATTGAGTTATGGAGATAATAAAGATAATAAAGATAATAAAGATAATAGTTTGTATATAAATTGTTTAGATGAAGTTGTAATAGTCTTTCATGTGCTTTATAACAAAGTCGCAAGTTTATTGTCACAAGGGAATTGTCACAAGTTTATTGTCACAAGGGAATTGTCAGTTCCACATGTTTCTCTTGCACAATGTTGGAAACGGATGAGCTACTATTCTCTCGAGTCTAACCTGGATGCTCTGCTTTATTAGCTCCACTTTGACATTTAACAGTTTATATAACGATTAAGTTTAGAAATAGGGATGGACAAATATACTCCGCCACAATCAGTCATGTGCCCTTCAGAGATGACGAAAGTCCACTCATGTGACGTTTTACCTTGACGAAAGTCCAGTCATGTGACATCCAACCATGACGAAAATCGAGTCGTGTGACGTTCAGTCCTGACGAATGTCCTGGCATATGACGTTTAAGCCTAAGCGAAAGGTCACATATTTGACAGCAAAAAGATTATATTTCATTTTATAACAAGAAATTTGACGACCCTTGTTCAAATTTGTAAATTTATGTTTAAAACAGTGATAGCATGATGCAAATTTCTAAACATCCTAATAGGACACGCAATACATCGGCTACATAAAATGTCAGCAACAAAAAAAGCTTGAAAAATACTCTCACAGAAAGGCACTATGAAAGAGGCAAGAAAATGTTCGCAAGAAATAACTCAGGACTGATCGATATTGACGGGTACAGCAAGACAAATGGTGCTTTTTACCAATGCATAGGAACACGTTTCTTACATTTAAACATGTTTACTGCTTGATTAGTAAAATGTATATGTATGAATAACAGCGCTAGATTTAATATCATACATGTTTAATATATAAAACGTTAGTCAGCAGGAAAAAATCGTCAAACGGAAATAACTTTCCTATAATGAACTGACCTACATTTTTGAAATTGCGCAAGGCCAGTTTTATTACATTTAGTTCTATAATCCTTTGAACAGTTATGTAGGACATCTATAAAAATATAGACCTAAGATTCCCATTACTAATTCCATTCCAGTCATGTAGGACATCTATAAAAATATAGACCTAAGATTCCCATTACTAATTCCATTCCAGTCATGTAGGACATCTATAAAAATATAGACCTAAGATTCCCATTACTAATTCCATTCCAGTCATGTAGGACATCTATAAAAATATAGACCTAAGATTCCCATTTCTTATTCCATTCCAGTCATAAAAATGATGTTTTGACGTGAGCATGAATATCTGCCGTTAAGAGGGAAAAGTAATTCCAAAGTTTCTTTATTAATATCGTGTTCAGTTCCATAAATAATTTAAATAAATAAAAACATATAATTATACCATAAAATAACATGATCAGCTCCTGAAAGGAAAAAGCGATTGGTCCATAAGCACTGCCAAGAATGTCTTTCCCACGGAAAACTGTTAAGTGCTGTGAGATGAGAAGTTGATAAAAATACCAATGAATAAATCTGTGTGCGTGGGCCAGATCGTGTCGATGTTGAACTGATTCCCGACAGATTATGGATGTTTGACTGGAGTGCTGAAATTATTTTTCTTTCAACACAAAGCCATTGTCTTGTTAATGACAGGTACAACTGTCCAGTTTATTTGCTTGAGAGGATTTATATTGAGGTGACAAAGTACACCATGAATGAACACTTTTCATCCTAATTAGTTAAGTGGCAAAACAAACTTCATAATCTGTTATTATTTTTAAAATTATTTGCTAATTATTAGAGCTAACTGTAAACCATGTTATATGATCTGTTATTATTTTTATAGAATATGTGGTAATTATTAGATCTGAGAAATCAGACTTCATGATTTGTTATAATTTTAGAGAGTCTTCGTTAATTATTAGATCTGAGAAATCAGACTTCATGATTTGTTATAATTTTAGAGAGTCTTCGTTAATTACTAGATCTGAGAAATCAGACTTCATGATTTGTTATAATTTTAGAGAGTCTTCGTTAATTATTAGATCTGAGAAATCAGACTTCATGATTTGTTATAATTTTAGAGAGTCTTCGTTAATTATTAGAGCTAACGGGCAAAGAGACTATAAGGTCAGTTATCATTTGTTAAAGGTTAGTTACCAAAACAAACTTTAAGCTGTTATTAATTCTTTTTCAAAAATGGCTATCTGGAAAAAAATAAAATTTAAAACCTTATAAATTGTTCAAAAGCTGACTGGAAAGACAAACTTTGAAAACTATTATTATATTTTTAAAGGCTAGTGAGTCAAATAAACTTAAAAACTGTTATTACTTTTACAAGCTAATTGGCAAAACAAACTTAAGATCTGTTATAATCTTTAGAGGTTATATGATACGTTTTTGAGGTTAAATAATAAAACAGATTTAAAACACTGTTATGTCTTTCAAACAAAAACTTGCAAAAAATCGAAACTTGTATTATTATTAAAGGCTAAATGGCAAAATAATCATTAACAAATGTTCTTAGTACAAGAGGCTAATTAATAAAACACTGTTATTATAAAAGCTAAATGGCGAAAGAAACTTCAAGTGCTGTTAACATTGCAGAGCTACAATTTCAAACATTTAGAAGCTAAATGGCGAAAGAAACTCCAGTTACTGTTAACATTGTAGACAATTTCAAATGGCACAACAATCGTTAACAACTTTCTTTTATTTGAGAGGGCATCTGGAAGATTTCACAGGTTCACTGGTAGAGTAAATTTTAAGTAGCTAACTGGCATAATAATCATTAAGAACTGTTTTTAATTTTTGAGGCTACCTGGCAAGTTTTGAGGGCTACTTGTCAAAACAGTGATTAAGAACTGTTTTTTTAATTTTAGAGGCTACCTGGAAAGTTTTGAAGGCTATTTGTCAAAACAGTGATTAAGAACTGTTAGTGTTTACGTTTAGAGGCTACTTGTCAAAACAGTAGTTAAGAACTGTTAGTATTTGCGTTTAGAGGCTTTATGAAAATAGAGCAAAAGGAATTGTCAGCTGGCTTACAATTCACACGCATTACGTCATGTTGCGATAGAAAATAAACAATTCTGTTGATATATAATTATTTACTGATACATTTAGAGACTTTACGATCATGTTGCGATGTAAATCCTAAAGCTTCTCCCACTGTGCAATATCCCCTCGCTCCCTGTTGCAATGGAAACAAACTGTCACAATTGCAGTGCCATTTTCCTGTAATTATAATATGAATTACAGCGCTACAGTGCGCATGTCATATCGTTCCCTGTTGCAATGGAAACAAACTGTCACATTAGCAGTGCCATTTTCCTGTGATTATAAGATGAATTCCAGCGCTACACTGCGCATATCATATCGGGCAGTTTGGGCAGAAGAAAATCACGATCATTATTAATATCTACTAATATTTTTTAACGCCTTGTCCGGTATCGATGCTGTTATTCGACAGGGCAGGTCACCCACTGCCATGTGTTGGCACTTCGAGTACATTCTCCTGGACAGGGACAGGGACATGGACATGGACATGGACAGGGACAGGGACAGGGACAGGGACAGGGACAGGGACAGGGACAGGGACAGGACAGACACTCTAAGAGCTGTCTGAATGCTTTACATTGAACAAATATTTTATTTTGTCGATATCTTTGAAATTCACATTACTCGTCATACAAACAACAATGTGTAACCAGTACATGAATTTGTCCTTGTACATACATCAGTGTCATGAATAATTTTAGTATCTCACACTGTAAATTCAGTAGAGAAGACCACCCCTCCCCTAGTTTTTGTTGTTGTTGTTGTTGCATGGGGTGTTAGGTGGTGTCAAATTCCTCTCCCACTCCCAGTATGTGTTTGATTGAACCCAAATCCAGAGATTGTTAAAACTGGTGTCTGTATTCTAGCCTGTACAGCGGTCTCCGAGTAAACCTAAAGACCGGCTCTTTCTTCAGCGTCAGACATATCACGTTCTGGTCTTGACAGAGAGCTCTCCAAACGGTCCTTGGCTCAGCAGCATTGACTTGTCACGGTTGTCCTCACTTGTCGCACTGGCTTTGACTTTAGAACACTTGTTTGCTTTCATCTCAACTCGTCACTAAAGGCCACCCTAGCAGCGCACAATCTTGAGTGAAAACAATTTATCTTGTTTCTTTCTTATGCCAGATTCTTTCGCCTAAGCACGCGTTCTCTTAATTTGCGATATTATACAGATTAATTAGGCAATTAATTTACTATTGTCATACTAATTTTAGACTAATGAAAGTTTTGTTTTTACAGCATCACACTGTACTCAAGATCTCAACACAGTAAAATTTTCTTCATCTTCTTCTTCTTTCTCTTCTTTTTCGTCTTCTTTTTCTTCTCATAATGCTGCTGCTGATGATGATGATGAGAAGGATGATGTTTATATGATAGAGAGATAAAATATTTTGGCTATCCATTCAAGGTGCAAAGTAGGAATGGCTCTATTTGTTACTCCTCTTCAGTCAAAAAATATAGTAACAGTTTTATAGTGTTCTCCAGTCTGTCAAAGCAAAATATAGTAACAGTTTTATAGTGTTCTCCAGTCTGTACACAACACTTCTTTCAGTGTAATATGTGGAATAAATATAATGGTACACCGCTCTCCATTCAGGGCACAGTGTAGGATCAATTTTAATGATACACCGCTCTTTATCAAAAGCAAAATGTAGGAACAGTTTCAAAAGTACACCGCTGTCCTTTCAGGGCGAAATTCAGCAACAATGTTAATAGCACACACTGACGTAATATAACAATGTTAATAACGGTGACACTTCCCGCCATCCTGAACAAAATTGTTTGGTGTAATTTGGTTTAGTACAGCGCTTACTTGCTATGCGAGGTCCATGGGTTTGATCCTATCTCGGTGTGAAAACATTTTTGGGTCATCCTACGCTGCTCCCTGTTCCAAGCGCGGAGGGCTTGTGTTCAGTCCGTCAGTTGTGGCAACAAGCTTCTGGTCTTTGGCAATAGTCTAGTCTCCTCTTCCCAAACCTTTCTATTCTGCTCATTTCAAGAAAGCAAACTTCCTTGCACTCGCAGGTAAAATCAAAATGGAATATGGCGTTGAGTAAAACACAGTGACCGATCAAAATACGAAGAACTTGGTTTTAAGATTACTTTTAAGTAGTTACTATTTGATGGAGAGTATAATTGTGCATATGAAAATTAGGTTAATTATTAATTAATTTTCGCGTGAAATAGAGGAACGTTGTTCATATCCAGCAAAAGCGTTGTGCACATATTTAATAAATCTTAGTTGTGCATATTTATAGAGGATACGTCCACATAAAACAGAGGCTAGTGTGTACATATTTAATAGATCTTAGTTGTATATATCAGATCTTTGTTTTTCATATGTAAAGGTTAGTTATGCACATTATTAAGAGTTTATTATGCATATCAAGAAAAGGGTAATTGTGCATATTAAAAGAGGTTGATTGAGCATTTTAAAAAGGCTAATTTTTTGCATATTAAAATGAAGTTGTGCATATCAAACTGGTTAATTGTGAATATTAAAAAAAAGAAGTTATTTGTGCATATAAAAAGAGGTTAATTGTGCATATTAAAAAGAAGTTAGTTCTGTCTATCAGAAAGAGGTTAATTGTGCACATAAAAAAGAGGTTAATTGTGCATATAAAAGAAGTTAGTTCTATCAGAAAGAGGTTAACTGTGCATATTAGAAAGAGGCTAATTGTGCACATAAAAAGAGGTTAATTGTGTATATTTAAAAGAAGTTAGTTCTGTCTATCAGAAAGAGGCTACTTGTGCTAATCAAAAAAAGGTTAATTGTGCATATTAGAAAGAGGCTAATTGTGCAAATCAAAAAAGAGGTTAATTGTGTATACTAAACAAAGACGTGCGTCTCCAACATAGTTTTGATCTTCATACGACCTTGAGTGTGTCTATCAAACTAGTTTAGCCCCACCTTCATAAACAATTCTTGCACATCAAGCAGAAGTACTTCTACACTTTAAACATAAGACAAATATAGACCTGCAGCCCAAGTTAGCTCTCATTTCAAATATAAATTAGCTGTTCATCTCAAAGAGAAAATACTTTTTCATTTAAGCAAATGTCAACCGTACTTCTCGCCATACGTTACTTGTACGCCTCAGACAAAAGATGGATGTGTACCTCAAACATACATGAGTTTGCTTATCAGGCGGACGGGAGATGTGTACCCCAAACATACATGAGTTTGCTTATCAGGCGGACGGGAGATGTGTACCTCAAACATACATGAGTTTGCTTATCAGGCGGACGGGAGATGTGTACCTCAAACAGAAATTTCTTGCGCAGCACAATTCGCAACTTAAGTAGATGTGCATCGCATATAACAATTAGTTGAAATCATTAATCACACCGCAAATTATGCACATCCAGATCTATTAGTTGTGTATTTTAACATAAATTGGTTGTGTGCCTCTGACACCAATTTAATCTGCTTTTACACTCAGTGGTTAGATATGCACCCCAGACAAAAGTTGATTCTGATCTACAAAGGAAAGGTGCTTGTCAAACGTCATGTGTGTTGGTTGAAATCAATGGTATAAAATGGTCAAAGGCCATGCGTGGTTTATTCGAACTGTTTCCACTGTTAGCATCATTACAAGCATTCATGCACACATCCCCTTAACTCATCCCCTTACAATCACTTTTTTTTTTTTATTTTTTTTTTTACTCATACGAAACATTCTGGAATGTTTCAATCAAGGATGTCGTGAAAGGCAACTCTGAATCGGAGAAACGCGAATTTTTGCAGAGTGATCCTCTAAAAGCACGTGTATGTAGCTGCCGAAAAGCATTCTTTTTTAATGACTGGAGATTGCCGAAATGTCGCGAACGAACATAAAGAGCTGAAGCACTGGGAGATGTCGTAAAATGACCCTCTGACGACTTAAGCCTGCGGAAAGCTGTCCATAAACAGTCCACTTAGAATATCTTAAGCAGCTGAGGAAGATAATGTACCATGACATCTTTGAAACTTAGAAAAAGACTTCTTTAAAACTGGCCAGTACATGCGAACATTTGGAATACACAAGAAAAGATGCCATCAAATTTGGTAGTTAATTAAAAAAAAAAATCACAATATTTCTAATAAACTGGTCAATGAAGAGACTATGTTAGAGCAAAGTGAATAATTGAAATAATTTAAAAAATAAATAATGTAAGTAATGAAATAAATTGATTGTATTACAATTAGACGATTAACTAATTAACAATCGGATTCGTTTGAATTAGCAAATGTTATTAATTGACTCGCCTTAATAACGAGATCTATCGTGATTATATGGGTTTACTGAGTGATACTTGTGTCTTGTTGTTTTACCGCCTTAATTACGAGATGTTATGATTATATGGATTTACTGAGTGATACTTGTGTCTTGTTGTTTTACCGCCTTAATAACGAGGTCTGTTGTGATTATATGGATTTACTGAGTGATACTTGTGTCTTGTTGTAACGTGTCTACCATTTCCTAAAACAGTGTACTTGTGAACATCAAAGTGAATGAATTCTGCAACAGGTTGATGTCGTATAAAAGACTACAGTGGTTATATGACAAAGAGTTATAAAAGACACAACATAATCTTAATTTACGAGTTTACAATCTACACTTCCATAAATAATGTATTATTGTGTATGGCTGACCTCTTGCGGATACAGTGTGCTGAAGGCTGTTTTAGACATTCACAAGGAGAGTCAAAATCAGAACGTTATTTCGCAGAGATTTTAAGGCGATGGCGAGAAATGCACATGCTGCCAAGGCGTAGCGATACGAACTGATGAAAACTACGAAACATTTCACTGTTGCCAAGGCGTAGCGATACGAACTGATGAAAACTACGAAACATTTCACTGTTGCCAAGGCGTAGCGATACGAACTGTTGAAAACTACGAAACATTTCACTGTAGCCAAGGCGTAGCGATACGAACTGATGAAAACTACAAAACATTTCACTGTTGCCAAGGTGTAGCGATACGAACTGATGAAAACTACGAAACATTTCACTGTTGCCAAGGCGTAGCGATACGAACTGATGAAAACTACGAAACATTTCACTGTAGCCAAGGCGTACTAGAAACGATGTGAACCGATGAAAACTACGAAACATTTAACATTTCATCGTTCTTAAGGCGTAACGATACGAACTGATGAAAACTAAGAAACATTTCACTGTTGCCAAGGCGATGTAGAAACGATATGAACTGATGAAAACTATGAAACATTTAAATATTTCATCTTTCCTAAGGCGTAACGATATGAACTGATGAATGAAACATTTCACTGTTGCCAAAGCGACGTAGAAACGAGGTGAACTGATGAAAACTACGAACCATTTCACTGTTGCCAAGCTTAGTAAGAAACGATACGAACTCCTGAAACTAAAAATTAAATAATTACGTTTTCTATATTATCAAAGAAAGTCTTAACCCTTGGCACATTGGATTTCAATATATTTTAAAGCGTTTGAAAATTCATCCCTAAATTTAAGCCCTTAGTTTTCACTTCATTTTTTCTTAGAGTCTGGAATTCAATCAGTCGGCAGGATTCGTACTCTGGAGTGACATTGATGTCAGATATATTACGATGCTCTGGCAATGGATGGAAGGCTTGCGATACAGACTGCAGACGATTTGAGAAATAAATGGGAATATGTATGGAGACGCTAATAAACAGGAACCCTTTTGGGAACTACTGAAGAAAGATGACCAGTCCGGAATATTTTTTTATTTATTTATGGAGACAACTTGTATAGCACCACCAAAGCGTGATTGATCCCCGCTGATTACAGATCACATATATGAGTACCCTGACGCTCGCTGATGATAACACAGTAGTGCTACACTCTGCTGCGTTTAACACCGAGGCTTCGTTAAGGGCTGCGCGAAAGAATCTTTTTGCCACATAATGTCAGGAGGTTGTTGAACTTAGAAAGACAGTTTTATTATTTTGGCAAGCGCCCATAGCTGACAGACCAACCTATGTAGGAAAAAAAACAATTTAATATAACGGCAATGAACGGAAGTCTCTTGGTACTGATTTCATATTAGTGAGATGTCGCAAACTACACAAACTGTCTGCAACAATATCAAAACATAGAACAAAACTGAAAACTGTTTGAAAACTGTCTACAAAGAAATAAATAGTTTGTTCATCCATCTTTAGACTTGTTAAGAAAATCATTTTAGGATTTCACGAAACTCATAATAAGAGTATTCTGTTTCGCAGATGTTAGTGAATAAAAGCAGACATTTTGAACAGATTCATATGCAACCAGATTTCAAGTCGATTATATTCTTTAAACATCCTTACAGGATTAGAGTTTTAGCGTTAGATTTTTCTACTGTAAAACACACACACACACACACACACACACACACACACACACACACACACGTGTGCACGCACGCACACACATTATACCCCACCTACACGCATATTGATCTTTGCACTTAAAGAACTCTTTTTCATTTGTAGTTGTCTATTAACTGGCCAAGTCTTTAACGTCTTGAATGTTTCCAAACGATCGACAAACAAAGAAATATATCTTTGCCAAAACATTTGGAAACCTCCCTCCATCCCCTCACTACACACATACATGTAAACGAAAAACAGTAGTAACAAAACAACATAATGAATCTACGGGTCATTATCTTCCCCGGTCTGAAGGCATCCGGCAATAATTCAATCTGCGTAATGTGTGTACCATTGGGAGATAATTAGCATAGCGTTTAAAGAAATGGAATTGAAAGATTCTGTGGTAAACTGTTAGCAAAATGCCAGCAGCCCGCCGTGACTGCCATTAGCGACTGATCCGGTTGAAACTAAAGGGAGGCAACTAAACAAAATAAATCGTGGCTTTGCTCCTATCAAAGACTGGTTGTCAGTGCAATGGCTCATTAGTTTATTATTATTTTTATTTATAGTGCTCTGTTTCGATTGAACAGGTGTTTAAAGAAGTTCTTCTATTTTTTGGAAACAGAATTCTATCTCTAGTGTTGTCTGCTGCAACACGCCTTGATGACCACAGAGCAGTGAATGCATTATACACATTAATTAGCGAAACTTTAAAAAATGGGAAAAGAGAAAGACGTACACACGTTAAGTAAAGGGAAATAATTTACTGCAAACAAGGCAACCTGAGAGAGAGAGAGAGAGAGAGAGAGAGAGAGAGAGAGAGAGAGAGAGAGAGAGAGAGAGAGAGAGAGAGAGAGGGAGGGAGGAAGACAACTGTGTTAGGAATGTAGTGTATAAGGTGTAGACATGAGTTTGTTTTGGGTTGTGCTGTCATCATATGTATAGTGCACAAAAATTTAACTTCTCTCGAAAAATGTCAATGAAAACTAAAAGGGGACAAGATAAAATTATGTTAAAAAAGAGAGAACTTAAAATAGGAAAAACCAATAGATTATTTTAATAAAAATAGAAAAATGGAATTGCTTTAACAAGTATCATTACATTTTATGTGAATACTGCTTGCTATAACGTGTTTGATTAAAACATCAGTACGTTTTCAGTGAATACTTCTTGCTATAACGTGTTTGATTAAAACATCAGTACGTTTTCAGTGAATACTTCTTGCTATAACGTGTTTGATTAAAACATCACTGCATTTTCAGTGAATATTGCTTGCTATAATGTATTAGCAGAAACATCATTAGGTTTTCAGCGAATATTAACCCACATATGCCTGAATTTTATTTTTTGGGATCAAAGTATCAAAATTATATTGCATTTATGCTACCTTGAGCATAACTATGTGCATGTTTGGAATTTTCTTGTGGTGAATGAAAAAAATTGGAATTTAGTTTAGTCGTATGTTACAGATCTTGACATTAGCGTAAATAAAGATAGAAAAATACTAATATAAGTTATTTTATTCCTACACCTCTCTGTTACTAAATGGCAACTCTCTCCCCCTGTTTCCTCACCCTCAACACCATGCCCCATGCTCCCGATTACCCACGTGTGTACTCACAATTTCATCAGATGATGACGACGATGACTTTTGTTTGTATCTTGTACGAACACTTCCGGTGACCTCTGCTCCAGCAGACAACTAGTGCCTATTTAAACCTTCAACAGTCCCCGCTCCATCCTCATCACCCCTCTCCTCTTCAGTAAGATCACCAGCAGGAGGAGGTTCCAAGAATAGATCAGCTGAAAGAAAGTAATTGTCATCCTCTAACATGCTGATCACATTATGTATATTTAGACGTTTGAAAAAATAACAAGAAATAGTGATACTCTACATTATGTAAAATCCCTGCCCTCTCATGATTGGTGACCTTTTATGATGCCTCTAGCAGCATATGTACAATCAGTGGATACAGTTCTAAAAAAATCTGAAGGAAACACGTTTTAGATTTATGCTCAAGCTAAAATTCTTCTTCTTATACATGATCAAAACATTCAAGAGGATTTTTTTTTATTGCATTCATTTGCCACTTTCCATTCCGCTGCCGTTTGCATCCAATTTTGCTGATAAAATGGCTGCTTAGACACATGAAATATAAGGGAAGTAAACCAAACCTATCGATTTGCAAGGGTGAATCACCCCTGTCAGTTTGAATCAATGTGATTCAGAATGTGATTGTCAACTATTGGAAAGTTTTCTTGAATAAATATGTTGAATCCTATTAAGAATGACGATAGGCATATTTGGGTTAATTGAATATTTATAATGAATTAAATAGGAAATTATGGAATTAAATGTCACTTCATTCAATAACAGCAATACAGAAATCCCACTCTTCTTCACAGAAATAGAAACAATTGCTTGAAGTCAGTAGATGATACTCAACACTAAGAAATTAAACACTGAAGATGCTTCATACAGACATATTTCTTTTATAATTTGATGATGTTACCAGAGATTAAAGTACCAATGACATATTTCTTTTTTTCACACATAATTTGAGTGATGTTACCAGAGATTAAAGTACCAATGACATATTTCTTTTTCTCACACATAATTTGAGTGATGTTGCCAGAGATTAAAGTACCAATGACATATCATTAAAGAGTTGTTTCTCAAGAAAACATACACCAAGAAGAAGATTGCTTGAAACGATCAAAAGTTTTCTCTGTTAAACAATCATTGTTTCAATACAATGCATTAAAATATGTAGCTTTATTTCAGGGAGAATATTTATGTTTGTTTAACGTAGTCATGTGACCTTGTCTTTGTGAAACGCTAATCTTAGCTCGATAACTTTAGCACCAGTTTGGATTTCTTCAATATATCCTATAATTTAAAATCTAATCTCAATAACACAATATGCAACATAATATAATACTTAATATCAAACATAACCTGATTTACTACACATCTAACTTTGGTAATTTCAAATCTAATGTATTTAATTTCATATCTAATGTAGTTAATTTAAAATCTAAGGTAGTTAATTTCAAATCTAACCAAGATCCCATCTGTAAATGATATATAAGTCGGCAGCTGGAAGTGCTAAAGCTTTACTTTAATTTTGAAGAAAACGGGGGTGGAGTGGGAAAACTTATATAAGTATCACCCACTTTAAAAGATTTGTGTCAAAGGCTAATGGTGACACTACAGGAATTGACATATAAGGGATTATTATGAGTGGTTCTAAGGCGACGCATCAAGGATTGAAATGTAAGAAGTTACTGGTACTGAAATGACGCTACAGGAGTTGACAAATAAGAGGCTAAAGGGTTTGAAATGACGTTACAAGAATTGGCATGTAAGAGGGTGCTGAAGTGACATTCTAGGAATGGACATGTAAGAGGTTCATGGTGCTGAAGTGACATTCCAGGAACTGACATGTAGGGTTTGCCGGTGCTGACGCGACGCTAAGACTAATAACGTAAACTAATGAGGGAGGAATTCAGAAAATCATTTCTAGTATGCTGGGCGCAACCACAGACAGACAATTTGACGAGAAGGAAACAATCAATGGATGTCTTGTCGACCTGCTAAATAATATTCCGACTGTAGGAATAAGGAATGATGCTTTAATCGCATCACACGTATGTTTTAATGGATTTTAATTTTCAGGGTGTTGGCTGCAACTCTACTACCGATGCTGCCGAACTGACGGTTGACATGGATATTCAAGGATTTGATCTAACAGACTCACTTGGGGCTCACAACTTTAGAGTGAAAGCTTTCGCAGGAGTTCCGCCTGCGTGCGCAGACATGGGGCCGGACTATGGCAAAGGTTTAAGGCACGAGATATTTTTATTTTTATTTTGGGGTTTTGTTTACTTTTGTATGGATATATTTGTATTTAACCATGAATGGATGTTGAACTATCTATCTATCTATCTATCTATCTATCTATCTATCTATCTATCTATCTATCTATCTATCTATCTATCTATCTATCTATCTATCTATCTATCTATCTATCTATCTATCTATCTATCTATCTATCTATCTATCTATCTATCTATCTATCTATCTATCTATCTATCTATCTATCTATCTATCTATCTATCTATCTATCTATCTATCTATCTATCTATCTATCTATCTATCTATCTATCTATCTATCTATCTATCTATCTATCTATCTATCTATCTATCTATCTATCTGGTAAGAACTTCAAATAAGCAGATGAACATTGCATGCGGAATAAGACAATCCCCACACATCCTGACACTAAAATCAGATTTTTTTAATAATCGTATCCGAGTTTATTAATTCAATGTGAGGGCTGGTAACCATAATTTACCTATCAGAATTATGAGTGCCAGGGAGATATTCCGATGGTTTCTTGTGTCAACTGGTATTTATTCCTAATTTTGAATTAGGGAAACTCTCCAGAAATACGGGGTGTATACTGTGCTTTAGCATTGATATTGAATCCGTTCGTTAGGTTCCCTTTCTGGGTGTGTTTAGCTCACGGTCTGCCTGCCGTTTGAAAAGGTGGTTCTTGTTCGGAATGATCGGGCCTGTCTGCTTGCTGAACGAAAGCTTCTAATATGTTCTGTTCTTGTTCGGAATGATCGGGCCTGTCTGCTTGCTGAACGAAAGCTTCTAATATGTTCTGTTCTTGTTCGGAATGATCGGGCCTGTCTGATTGCTGAACGAAAGCTTCTAATATGTTCTGTTCTTGTTCGGAATGATCGGGCCTGTCTGATTGCTGAACGAAAGCTTCTAATATGTTCTGTTCTTGTTCGGAATGATCGGGCCTGTCTGCTTGCTGAACGAAAGCTTCTAATATGTTCTGTTCTTGTTCGGAATGATCGGGCCTGTCTGATTGCTGAACGAAAGCTTCTAATATGTTCTGTTCTTGTTCGGAATGATCGGGCCTGTCTGCTTGCTGAACGAAAGCTTCTAATATGTTCTGTTCTTGTTCGGAATGATCGGGCCTGTCTGCTTGCTGAACGAAAGCTTCTAATATGTTCTGTTCTTGTTCGGAATGATCGGGCCTGTCTGCTTGCTGAACGAAAGCTTCTAATATGTTCTGTTCTTGTTCGGAATGATCGGGCCTGTCTGCTTGCTGAACGAAAGCTTCTAATATGTTCTGTTCTTGTTCGGAATGATCGGGCCTGTCTGATTGCTGAACGAAAGCTTCTAATATGTTCTGTTCAGGATAAGTTCTCCTTTCCCTGCAAATCGAACACAAAGCAGCAGATGAACCAGTAAGATCTTTGGGTTGCGATAGTTGCTGCCTAGGAAATGTCTCATATTGCTGATTTTGCACCAGTCTGTTTCTGTTCAAGGTTGTAAAGATTTTTCACCTCCCCTACCTCCCTGTAGTTCCTAAAATTAATGCGTTGAATCAGAATAATATATTTTTATCTCAAGTGAGCATGAACTGCTATCTTCTGAGTTCACTTAGGTCTTTTCCCATTATGTTCGCTTAGGTCGTTTTCAATAGGTGTTCATTTAGTCTGGTTTCCATGTGTTTTCATAACACCTACATGTAATTTATATGCAATTTAGTCATTCTCAGTTTCTACTAAAAGCCCTGCTCAGAGCATGTAAACGATTAGACAATAAAATTCTCTACAGCAGATAATCTTTTAATCTCAGCCCATTGGCTGGTCTTGTTCTCGTACATCTTAACCATTGGATAATAAAAACCACTCATCCAGTTGGAACGTGTTTGAATTACATCAGCAATTTCTAGCCAATCGCAGCTCGAGGTGTTTACTCCAACTCGGATTTACAAAAATATCATTATAAGGAGTGTCCAGGGTCGGGTTACTTTGACAATATAACAACTTATATAACAATTAAATCTATAAAAATAGATAGGCAAATTTACTCCACCACATAATCAATAGCAAAATTCGCGAAATATTTCTAAGTGCACTCTATCTCTCTCAATCAATTAACTTACCATTAAGCTAACGGCCGCCTTTCATGACCGGACTTTTGCTACTCGAAAGTGATTAGAAAATAAATTCTTCCAACAGGTAAAATATGATCTCAACCCATTGGCTGGTCTCATTCGTGTTGTAAATCTTAACAAATGGATAATAAAAAACTACTCATCCACCTATAACTGGTTTAGATTACATCAGCAAGTTCTAGCAAATTCTTACCTGAGGTGTTAATCTAAAAATTTCATCAGAAGCAGTGCCTAAGTTCGGGTCAAGTTAACATTAAATAGGAGAGGCAAATTTACTCCGCCACTGACCGTATAATGAAATTTCTTAGTGTCGGTATAATGCAATCTCTTAATGTCCGTATATTGAAACCTGTCAGTATACAATGAAATCTCTATTTTCTATTGTAGAGTAAAATCTCTCATCGTGTGTACAATGAAAATCTCTATTTTCTATTGTAGAGTAAAATCTCGCATCGTGTGTACAATGAAATCTCTTAGTGCCCGTACAATGGAATTTCTTAGTGCCCGTAAAACGGAATTTCTTAGTGCCTGTATAATGGAATTTCATACTGCCTGTAAAACGGAATTTCTTAGTGCCTGTACAATGGAATTTCTTAGTGCACAATTAAATACTTTTAGTTATTTCTATGCAGTGAAGACTATGTGCATTATACATGGAATATTTTCTCGTTGTTGACCAATATAATCTTTGTTGATTTTTGTGTTATGAAGTCTATCTACATTACAAATACGAATGGCCTTCTCTAATTTGACCAAAAATTGTTAGTGTTTGCACTATAAAGTCTCTCTAAATACTTTGTTAGTGTTTGCACTATAAAGTCTCTCTAAATACTTTGTTAGTGTTTGCGCTATAAAGTCTATCTAAATACTTTGTCAGTATTTGCGCTATGAAGAAGTCTACCTGCATTACACGACAAAGACTTTCTCACAGTTGACTAATAAAAAATTGACAGCGTCTGGTCAGTGAAGTCTTTCTAGACGGGCTGTACCAAGAGTCTTTCTAGACGGTTGTATCACGAGTCTTTCTATATGACTGTATAATGAAGTAATTCTCACGCGTCTGGCATGACGTCATTCTCAAATGACCTCTGTGTGTACTACGTTTCTACTCCTTTTTAATGGGATGCCCTGCTGACGTAATATACAGACAGATTCAGTCTTAAAATGCGGTGATATGTATCTCAGACTTTGAACGTTATGTGACAAGATGTACACATAGACCACAAAAAGAGGTATTTCTCGCTGTACCAAAAGCCACCCCTTTTCAGTGCTTTATCTGCACTAATTTGCATAACGAGCCCATCGGGTTTCTCAACGAGTTCCGTTATTGCCAAAGTAATAAGTTCCCCGGAAACTGCTTGTTGGCACTTCCTTCATTCTGCAGACACATCGATCATTATCTTTTATTTTCAGCACTCTTCATTTCAGTTTTAGTTCGGCCATAATTTGACTGCGTGGAATGTCTTCCAATACGCATGCTTTACATCTTGAAGAATAGGCGATGTCTTAGCATCATTTTCCAGTATTAACGTTTTCTCTCCTTTTCTTCTATTCACCCCTTTCACCTCCGTCTCTTTCTTCTGAAGTAAGTGTGAAATGTGAAATGTGAACAGCTGAAACTTGTCCACTATTCACTAAATTTATAGTTATGTGAGCAGCTGATATTTGTTCTCTTCATTTATAGTGATATGAGCAGCTTAGACCTGTTCACTTTACCTCATGCAGGAATCAATCACCCATCTTTGCGCAGTACTAGGTGACGGACACAAGTTAAAAAATATTTAGTAAGAATCAATTGTTGTGTTGTATGGACTCCGTTCATTGTAGGACGGCCATTTTGGTTTTAATATAAAGAAGAGAACATCGACTAACAGAAGGAAAGTCTGCAAACAGATAACGTGCGCAAAGGTACGCATTTCATGCGCATGTTTCGAGCACCATTGCCATCATTTACGTTTCTTGATGACAAGATATTTATTTTATTTGGTTATGGGTTTGTAGGAACCACTAACAAACACTTATCAAGCATCTTTCGGCTTTAACAGTGGGTTCAACTTTCAGCTTTAACGAGCAGAACTGTCAACTATACCAACAGCTCGACTGTTAGCTTTAACAATGGGTTCAACTATCAGCTTTAACAATGGGTTCAACTATCAGCTTTAACAATGGGTTCAACTGTCAGATTTAACAACGGGTTCAATTGTCAGCTTTAACAATGGGTTCAACTGTCAGTTTAATATTGGGTTCAACTGTCAGCTTTAACATCGGGTTCAACTGTCAGCTTTAACAACGGGTTCAACTATCAGCTTTAACATCGGGTTCAACTGTCCGATTTAACAACGAGCGGAACTGACTTTACCAACAGCTCGACTGTCAGCTTTCACAGTGGGCGGTTTGACTTAGGATGTCCTAAATATATTTAGTTACGTCGCGCATTCTTGGAAGTGAGTGATTCAATAAAATATTTTCCTTTCGGTTTAAAACAATAACAAGCCTTTCCCTCATTGTCCTTGGACACTTAACTTTCTCTCCAATAATTCACTTCAAAAAGTCCTTTTCTTTTAAATTCAAAGAAGCACTTTGTGTTTTTCAAAAAATTCGGTCATTCGCGTTGAGTTAAAAACAATCACTACTAGTTAAGGACATTAAAAACCCTTTCTTTGAAGATCTCATAAAATGTATATATTTCTTGCAATTGTAAAACTACTTATCATTAATCCTGTGATTTTGTACACACTTGTGATACTAAATCCTGTATCTTTCTATACACTAGTGATAATTCATCCTATTCCTGATCATCTTCCTTCGTAACTTATTCTGTGAAACGATGCTGTTTAATCAAGACCTTTAATTTTACAAACAGCATTTAATTTATAAATTCCCCTGTGAAAGGATATTGTTTGAAGCTAGATCGTTTTCGTGTTACTATGCAAATTATAATTCATAACTTTCTCTATTTAATATAGAACTGTTCTCATGCAGTATGCATGGATTCCATAAATGCGATTTAACCGAAATTCATATAAATTCCCTTAATGCATAAAGATTCAATAGAATGGAATAACCATTTTCTTGGAAATGTGCAACTGTAATAATATTTGTGTGTTTTGAATCGCAAGGACTCGCTAAACATTGTCTCCCTTGTCAAACCTGCAGATTAAATCAAGCAAACGCTTGGTGTCCACAGATTCAAGACAACAAATACATAATCTCTACATATGCTTTTACAGACAAAAAGAAAAAGTTATCTTTATGGAGTACATTATATTATCAATAAAGTATGCTGTAAATATATTCTATGTTCTAAATAAAGTTTATCTGTAGGAATAATATGTTTTTACATTTAAAAAGAACACACTGGGCCTATATAATCTGTAAAACAACAATTTTCTGTACAGCAAATGTTCATACAAGAGACATGTTTTATGAATTTAAAATAGAGTATATACATGAGCTGTATTTCCTTTGGGAAGCTGATTGTAAACATAGGTCCCAAATTAGTAAGCGAATTCATGTTCTTCTTCTTCTTTACGTTCACTTCTTTTCCCCACAGGAATTGCGTGGAAACATTTCATCTTCTTGATGTTCTCAGTTTCTGTAGAGTTCCTGTGGGGCCTTTCTCCTTTCCCTGATATTCAAGGAGGGTAGTTCTGTTCTGTGTTGCTGCATTTGGTTGTTGTTTTCTTTGACTGCTCTGGTTTGCGACTGTTGTGAGTCCTCTATTTTTTTCATCTGACATAGATTCACAATATATACGGTCACAAGTCCCTAATGGTTGTTACAATAAGTCCCATATTAGTAAACCAACTCATCTGACATGGATTTAGAATACACTCGGTCATGTCCCTAATGGGTATAAACGTATGTCCGATATTATTAAACCAATTCATTTATTGGAATTCACATATAACTCCCTAATGGATGTAACCTTAGGTCCCATACTGTATACCAACTCATTTGTAACACGGTTAAAAGTCCCGACTGGACATACATAATCGCCTTTACTTTCACTCGTACACTCCAGTAATAAGGTTTATTTTATTTTAAATTTTATTTTTATGTTATAATGACATGTAGTTCGACACTTCAGCAATATGGTTTATTTATAGACATGTAGTTCGACACTCCCTACACTCCCATGTTGACCTAGTGGGCCTAGGAGTGTTTCGTGAGCTGGCAGTCCCCAGATGAGAGAAGTATTACTCATGCGCTCATCCTCTCAATTATCGCCATTTTTCATGCGTTTTATGTGCTGACCTCTAATCCCCAGTGGAGCGGACCTCGGGACTTACAGAGAAGGTGAAGGTGGGCTGGTGAGACTGACCAAATCTCGAGTGGTGAACGGCCCTTCCTTAATGGGTCCATTGTCCATCATCGGTCATTCCATAGCGGTAAGTTTGCCTTATTGTTGTTTGGTTTTGTTTGACTATCCACAGTTTGCTGGCGGAATTTCATTTCTTAACTGCCAATGCCATTACACTGGAATAGTATGAGCAGGTAAAATATTATGAATATGTATATTGGTTTTAATAAATTCTTTGAATCGAATACTAATGGCTTACATATTATGCATGAGAAATTTATTGTTTATTGTATATAATGAGCTGGATATTACCAGCTTAAATATTATGAAGCGGAATATTATGCAAGTTAAATATTATGGGCTGTAGCATTTTGAAGTGCAGTATGACTTTTGACTGGTATTAGCGATCCAGATTTAGTAATTTATGTCAAGAAATAGATTTTTAAAATAGATATACAAATAGATATATGGACAGACATCAACAAGATGTCATCATTAGACTATCACTACAAGTAATCATTAGACTATCACTACAAGTAATCATTAGACTATCACTACAAGTAATCATTAGACTATCACTACAAGTAATCATTAGACTATCACTACAAGTAATCATTAGACTATCACTACAAGTAATCATTAGACTATCACTACAAGTTATGGAAACAAACAAGAAGTCATGTTGATACTCGAGACTGAAACAATTAACAAAAGTTTAATAAACGTTTAACAATATTTACAATGACTAAGCAAAATATATTCTGTTCTAATTTCTCATCATAAACACTTTAAACCAATGACACAGTACAAAGCAACTTAGCTGAGGTCTTTCTATGCAACTGGTGACTCACAACAACTTAACTGAGGTCTTTCTATGCAACTGGTGATTCAAAGTAACTTAGCTGAGGTCTTTCTATGCAACTGGTGACTCACAACAACTTAGATGAGATCTTTCTATGCAAATGGTGATTCAAAGCAACTTAGGTGAGGTCTTTCTATTCAACTGGTGACTCAAAACAACTTAGCTGAGATCTTTCTATGCAACTGGCGACTCACAATAACTTAACTGAGGTCTTTCTATGCAACCGGTGACTCAAAGCAACTTAGCTGAGATCTTTCTATGCAACTGGTGACTCAAAACAACTTAGCTGAGATCTTTCAATGCAACTGGTGACTCAAAACAACTTAGCTGAGATCTTTCTATGCAACTGGTGACTCACACAAGATAATCACAAGGCACATCAAAGTAGGTACCCAAAGCCCGCATCATATATTTAAGAATAAAGATAGAAACTTAAAACTTGAAAAATGTGTAATTACCAAATCTAAACATACTGCAAATTACTATATTATTAAATACTTAATTTGGTTTATGCCTCTGCAACAAATGAAAGTTAGACATGCTTCAAATAACATAATGTTTCTAATAAAACCTAACCATTCACACAAATCAGAGACGTCTTTATATTATCTAACCATTCACACAATACAGAGACGTTTTTATATTATCTAACCATTCACACAATTCAGAGACGTCTTTATATTATCTAACCATTCACACAATACAGAGACGTTTTTATATTATCTAACCATTCACACAATACAGAGACGTCTTTATATTATCTAACCATTCACACAATTCAGAGACGTCTTTATATTATCTAACCTTTCACACAATACAGAGACATCTTTAGCTTATCTAGCCAAGGGTCTTTTTGTTCTTTTTATAACCAAAATTATAGGGAGGAACTCGGCCTTTATCGCTCACTCACAGAGTCGTTTACAAAGAATAAAGAATAGAATTTCCACCCTGATTTTCTTACAATTAAAACCATGCCTATCTCTGCCTAGACCCAATCTTTTACTCAATTAAATTTAAGAATCCACCTAGAGCTATTTTATATCTATGACCTTCTCACGTCTTCCAACCCACATTCTGTCAACATACATGTCACCTGTCCAAAAACTAGTTCACAGTAACATCTGCCTAAAATTTGCATAATACATAAGCATGTCATAAACAAGATTAAAGGTAGAACATTTAAGCCAACTAATTGCTTTGATGGCAGGGATATAGCATTCTCACAAACAATAACAATTGACTTACCCTGTGAGTACTATACACTCACTCACTCACTCACTCTAACATCTTATCCCCCCCCCTCCATCCTTGTCTATTCTGGACTTTCACTTCTGAAATAAACTTTATACAACATTTCCAAATCATACAAATCTGAGACATCATCTAATTTAAATATTACAAATCCCCAAAATGAAAATTTAGATGAAAAGTACGTAGGAAGATCTCCCATCATTTGACATGATTATCATTAATACTTCCTTTGTCCTTACAATTCAATGCTTTGTGGGAGAGCCATTATTGATGCCCTGAAGTTTCTTGTTTGACTGTTTGAGAGAATAATATAATCTTTTACCAACTAAACAAACTTTCTGAGAGGATACTCTTTCACCAACAAAACAAAGTTTTTGAAAGAATAATCTTTCACCAACAAAACAAACTGAAAAATCCTAAGAAGCAGCCATTACATGCGTGTATCATCTGTTTTCGGTAATCGTGTATTCATCTCAAATATTGCTGTAAAATACTGACTAATTATACAGTAAACAACGTTTTGGGAACAAGGACAGCACTGTTAGAGATCTGTGTTTTTCACAAACTGATAGTATTGAGATGCGTGCAATATATCCACAATGATTTAAGACACTGATTTCCAAACTGTACGCCACAGCTAGCTCACAGGGCAACACATGATATTTCTACTTTAACATAACCACAGCTAGCTCACAGGGCAACACAGGATATTTCTACTTTAACATAACCACAGCTAGCTCACAGGGCAACACAGGATATTTCTACTTTAACATAACCACAGCTAGCTCACAGGGCAACACAGGATATTTCTACTTTAACATAACCACAGCTAGCTCACAGGGCAACACAGGATATTTCTACTTTAACATTACCACAGCTAGCTCACAGGGCAACACATGATATTTCTACTTTAACATAACCACAGCTAGCTCACAGGGCATCACAGGATATTTCTACTTTAACATAACCACAGCTAGCTCACAGGGCAACACAGAATATTTCTACTTTAACATAACCACAGCTAGCTCACAGGGCAACACAGGATATTTCTACTTTAACATAACCACAGCTAGCTCACAGGGCATCACAGGATATTTCTACTTTAACATAACCACAGCTAGCTCACAGGGCAACACAGAATATTTCTACTTTAACATAACCACAGCTAGCTCACAGGGCAACACAGGATATTTCTACTTTAACATAACCACAGCTAGCTCACAGGGCAACACAGGATATTTCTACTTTAACATAACCACACTAACGTAAATGCAATGAGTGTTTTCTGACTATGAGCACTGTGTTAAAAAATCCGGATACACTAAGTGTGCTATGAAAAGAGAAAGTTTGAGAACCACTGTTGTAAACACTCCCATTGAGTGTTCATTGTTATCACATTATAAGGCTTTGTATTCTTTGAAAGCAAATTATGCCCAATGCTTTTTGTTTAAACTTTACATTCTACATAATTTTCCATCTATAATTGCTATAAATAATGAATAGCATATAATTTGTTGTTGAATGCCAATGTGAACTATTATTTGGATAGCTGTGTAGTAGACCTTAGCGAAAGTTACACACCTCACACGAGCTGAGAAAGGTAGGTTACTTTGCTAAAATGATCATTAAGCCTGATGATTGGTCTAGAAGGATTGGTTTGTAGAGGGATGGGTTACTTTGCTAAAATGATCATTAAGCCTGATGATTGGTCTAGAAGGATTGGTTTGTAGAGGGATGGGTGAAGTTGACTGGAAGGATTGGTTTGTAGAGGGATGGGTGAAGTTGACTGGAAGGACTGGTTTGTAGAGGGATGGGTGAAGTTGACTGGATGCACCATAATCGTATGTGGGCAAATTGAGTTACGCCCACGACATAGGCAAAACTGTAGGCCAAATCCCAGGCAGGAATTTACATTTCATTCAAGCTATGCCAACCAATCAGAAAGATGTTCCATCTGTGAATGCAAGAATAGAGGACACAGTATGATAGAGATCACTGGGTCCTTCTATCATCCTCTCGATCTGAAGCTGGGTTGATCCAGAAATATCTATAACGTACAGTTTGTAATTTTATAGGGAACATTGTCATGAAGTGGAGACCCTGAGAACAGCTGCACCAGTTGCTCTTCATCACTGCAGAGGAAGGAAGTTAATTAAACAGACCTTGGAGTTATTCTCCATTGGCAATCTGATCACACTATTATTCTCGAACTCAATGGGACAGAGGGAGACATTAAGCGTACTCACTCGCATTTATTTGTATCAAGAAAATTATTTTTCTTTTATTGTTTCTATTATTAATTTTTTTCTTATCTCCCTTATCTTAATTAATTCTTTTGGAATGACCTTTAATTGGGATCGGCTGGGGATGGAGTGGGGTGGGGGTCGAGCAATGTATGTATGTATGATTGCTAATGAATTAATATTGAGAGATAACATCTCTCATCCTATATGGCAATGTCAACAAACTTACTTGCAGCTTCATTGAATGTTAATTGTGCCATAAAACGTCAACTAATTTGTAGGTGCAGTGAATATTAATTGTGCCATAAAACGCCAACTAATATACTTGTAGCTGCGTTGAATGTTAATTGTCCTAGAAAACTTAAGTGGGAGGATTCAATATAGTGACTGTAAGAGTACATTAGGCTGTAGGATTGTTATCAGTATAAAAATAATTAACAATTCTGATTAATTAATGCTGTAACAGTATCATTAAAATAACCCTAAATGTAACAGTGACAATCAAATCTTCATTACATCAACATGTGCACTTGTGTTTGTACTTGCCTGACAGTGCCTCAGTAACGACTCACTTGTCTCAACAGTCGTGTGATCATTCATTCTTCTTCTTTCTTATTCACGTCACAAATAGACAGCTATGGCCTCTGTCCATCAACAGCTATTGACATCTATTTGATCTTGAAGGCTGCGCGGTCGGTCGGGTGTTCCCTAATTGTTTGAAAGTGGGCAAAGATTAAACACATCGGCATTGCGCTCCCCAGCCGTAGACAAGGAAATGGGATCTTCGGGAGGTGGAGTGGGTGAGGTGGGGTGCACCATTAAGGCGCAGGATGGTAAATAAAGCTTGAGGAAAAACTGAAATCTCAAATACTAGACTATGTGATATTTGGGCTTTTGTCTGTGGTAAAATAGTTTAGCTCTGCGACTTCTTGTATTAAGAACATGTGATGAAAAAATGTTTCCATTCATATGAATACGTGATAAAATGTACTCTATAAATAGTATCGAACAAATGCCTAAAGTAATTTGATTGTCTATGTAACTATTTCGCTCAGTTCAGCCGATAGGATATCATGGTTCCTTCCTTGTTGCTGTAACTGTGATTAATGCCATTTATAAATGATTTAACTTCTATTTAGAAAGAATGTTTTACATAAGAAATCTGAAAATAATTATCGTAAGGTTGCCTAACAAGGTGAGAATTAATGAAAAGAACATTATTCTAGGACTTAAATTTTATTTAATGATAAGCAAGAAGACTTCATTTTGAATCTGATGACTAGCATAATAGCATTGGACTATGACTTACAGAGTTATTCAGTTTTATTATGTTGTATGAATATTTAACATTGTTGTATAAATATTTAACATTGTTGTATAAGTATTTAACATTGTTGTATAAGTATTTAACATTGTTGTATAAGTATTTAACATTGTTGTATGAATATTTAACATTGTTGTATAAGTATTTAACATTGTTGTATAAGTATTTAACATTGTTGTATAAGTATTTAACATTGTTGTATAAGTATTTAACATTGTTGTATAAGTATTTAACATTGCTAAGCATTTAACATTGTCGCAAATTAACATTGGCAGTCAATGTGAGATATATACTCTTTATAACTGACCGAGGATGAACAGCAAAGCTGTTAATTTGTTTCGATTATGTTATTTCCTAGAACAGCCATATATAGTAGTACAATGGCGAACAAGGAAAATGGACCAAACTACATACTACTTCAGACTTATATTTGTAAATCTAAATGTTAGATCTTTCAAATAATCTTTACCATTTTACCAAGCGATTAGGTTAGTGATTTGGTTAAGGTCTTTGTCAGGTAGGCGACAGATAATTAACCATGATAAACATATGTATCTAGAGTGATCATTAGGACTGAAAACAATCAACTATTACTATTATTAAACTTTTAGTTAGAAATTGATAGACACGTGAGGTATGGAAGTAAACTATTACTATTATTAAACTTTTAGTTAGAAGTTGATAGACACGTGAGGTATGGAAGTAAACTATTACTATTATTAAACTTTTAGTTAGAAGTTGATAGACACGTGAGGTATGGAAGTAAACTATTACTATTATTAATGGAAGTAAACTATTACTATTATTAATGGAAGTAAACTATTACTATTATTAATGGAAGTAAACTATTACTATTATTAATGGAAGTAAACTATTACTATTATTAAACGTTTAGTTAGAAATTGATAGACACGTGAGGTATGGAAGTAAACTATTACTATTATTAAACTTTAATTGGAAACTGTTAGACACGTGAGGTATAGAAGTAAAATATTTCTGTGTCGCGCCGTTTATAGTTCTCATACAATATATGTGAAACTTAATTTGAAAGAGTACGAGGAAATTATTTACTTTAGTTCTAAAATGAATACTCTCTTAAATGCAAGAAAATCGCAACTGTGCGAATTGGATTTTTTTCTCTCTTCATAGGTTGGCTAAGAGTCTCCAATACTAACATAAAGAAAAATATTTTTGGTTCTCTCTTCATACGTTGGCTAAGAGTCTCCACATACTAACGTAAAGAAAAATAATATATATATATTTTTTAAACTGAGAAAATATTGGACTGACATACTTTAATGTTTATTTATTTATTCCGCCAGTCCAGGAAATACGATAATGCTCGGGACAATTTAACTACTCTGAATTAAATTAATATCATATCCTACACTATATTAATTGTGTGTAATAGGTTAATGACAGCTCCTGTAGAGTATTAATTATCAATAAATGATAAGAGGGAAGAATTTCTTTCACAGCGCTGTCACGATACTTAGGCGCAGTGATGCATGCATTTTATTCACGATTCAGTGTTCTAGAGTTCCAGCACTGCGCCTAGGGGTCAAACGGGGGATAGTTACGTCATATACAAGGGATGTCATTACAGATTAATAGAGCTACATGGATGTCACAGTTAGAAAGCACTACATGGATGTCACAGTTAGAAAGCACTACATGGATGTCACAGTTAGCGCTACATGGCTGTCACGTACAGTTCAATAGCACTACATTGATGGCACAGTTAGCGCTACATGGCTGTCACGTACAGTTCAATAGCACTACATGGATGTCATTTGAATGTTTAAAGTATGGATAGTAAGAGTTAAATATTTAAACTTACAGTATTAAACTTGAATATTTTAACATGAACATTAAAACTCGAATATTAAATCTTCACTAATAAACCTTGATTATTTTAAAACCTTGCTCGATTAAATGATCCACACTGCACACCGTAATCTGTATTAAGCCCAGTAATGTCTTATCGCTGTGTCGCAGAATGGTTCACTGAGTACATGGGCTTGGAGGACAATAACAGAAACAACCCAAAGTTTTACCCAAGTTAAACCCTTTTACAACAACTGCTACGGTCATCAAATTCGTTTCGCGGCGAAATGGATTTAACCCTTTCTTGACTGGTGCAAAATTATTATCTCGTTTCAAGTTGACGAAATGCGATGCGGTAATAAAGAATAAAAGCTGTTGACATGAACTTGTCTGAACATTGTCAAACATGTGTTGATAAATACGTCACTGGAGTTGAAACGTCGTGTTTCCATGGTGAAGGTTGTAACCGGAAGTTGCACTAGCAGGGTATCTTGCTCATAACGCTCCAAAGAAATTCGTTGTCTTTGACAAGAACTGAAGTGCTGCAGCAATAAACAAAAGGTGGTGTGGAGCGCGCTGATGGCAGTTTCCATGATGGGAACGAAATCTGTGTGGGCTAGAGAAAATAACTGTCTGCGAACCATGATCAGAGCGAAGTATTGACATTGTGGCCCTTCGTTTAACTTTAATTTTGATAACGGCTGACAATTCCTCTCATGGCTCTGCTTTCTTCTCTCTCGGCATCAGGTTCAGGAATTATTTTCTTGAAAATCCATTTTTAAGTGAAAGTCGTGATTCTTCCATCAATAATAATATTTTCTTCACATCTTTTTCCTTTTTAGGATGACGGTTGTAAGCACGTGTCTGTCACTCTCTGCGACTGTGGCGACTCCCCTTGTTTGTACTTAGTTCAGCTCATATTCTTTTACATTTTCTTGACACGGGGCTTGGGGTGAGGGTAAACAATGAAATATCTCTTACAAAAGGAGGAATTATTTTGATGAACGAAGCGCATGACCCTTAATAGCATCTTGGGCAGCACGTCTCGAAGATCGACTGCACTACGCATGCGCACAATAGATGTTCACTATGTAGTTTTGTTTTTGGAAGAGGGGTTGCTTGCGTTGTTTGGGGGTATTTTTCTTTCGTTTTAGTTTTTGCTGTTTATGGTTGCGTTTATCTGTTTTTTTGTTCTTTCTGTTTTTGTTGATTTTGTTTGCAGGATTTTTGACTTTGCTTGAGTTTTTTTTTGTTTTGATTTCTGTTTTTTTTTTGTGGGGAGTTTGAGGCTTTTATCCTTTTCAGTATGATTGCTTTTAAACGTTTATCAATGGGCACGTTTATTTATACATTACACTTCGCGTTTAGTTACTGCCCCAATGCATCGCGGACGAGATTCTTTAATCAATGGCGTTATTTGCATTTCTGGAGGCATTATATTTACAGAAAATATTTTTTCAAATGTTTACTGGCATTGCCTATGTCTTCCAGTTTTGCTATTGAACTCCTAAGCTACACGGTCACTTCAAAAGCCAATAAATCCTGTCCTCTTGTGTATTGTCCATTTAACCACTTCATCATTTAACGGAACCGTTCCTTCAGGAAATTAGAAATCTGGAAGACATGATGACAAAGCAAAACACATTTGGAAAAGCGTGCGTCAGTAGTGTATCGTGTCTATTTCTATCCGCGTGTATTGCATAAATAGATTTGATAGAATACTAACGTTCCAATATGTGCGTGCGTGTGTGTGTTTGTGTGTGTGTGTATGTGTGTGTGTGTGTGCGTGTGTGTGTGTGTGCGTGCGATTTTTCATATTGCAACAGTTTAGATTTGTGTATGTGCGTGCTAATGTGTGTAAGGATATACAACCTTACTCATGTGTCTGGAGAGTATATCTGTGTGTGTTTGTGGCGAAAGAGAGGGAAGGGGTTTGACAAGAACAACCTTGATGAATTCTCTAGTATTTTCCATCTTATCTGTTTGACAAGTACAGTCTTCATGAATTCTCTAGTATTTTCCATCTTATCTGTTTGACAAGTACAGTCTTCGTGAATTCCATCTTATCGGTCAAAGAGATACTGAGGGAAGTGTATACAGGTTTGATTGTGGGTGGCAAGGGGTGCTTGGGTGAATAAAATAAAAGTAATTCTGAGAAAAATGGGTTCAGGCGAAGAGGTAACCCCATGACATGGAAATTATGTCTCTTGTAGATGTATTCGCTTGAATATTTATCTATAAAGTAAATTTCAATGTGTGTTTATGTTTCTGTAAACTTGAAACACTTGTTCTCAATTAAATTTGAGTACGTTGACTTTTCTTTCAAACTTGAAATTTTATTATATCTTCAAAAGTAGATTTCAATGTGTATTGAAATTTTGTAAGACTAAAATGTGGGATTATTGACGACATTTTATCTTTAGTGTCTACCTAATAGCTAAGGCATGTTTATTTACATATCAGTATGGAATTTTGATATTATTTCTTCATTACGGTCTGCATGTATATGAGATTTAATTTTTGAAAGTGCCTTGGACATCTGTGTACTAAACAAATAGCAATGCATGACCTATTAATATATCTAAAAGACTTTCTGTTATTGACTTCACTTAATAAGATCGTCTAACATTCTCAATATTAGAAATCATTATCATCTGAACAAATCATATTTCAAAATTGTTCTTCTTCTTCTGATTTTGCTCAGATCCTTAAGGGGACTGAATTCACCTACAAGGGACTGGAGCCAGAGATACAAGGATGTTGCATTGTTGGTGTGGCAAACGTGCTACCTCAGATCCAAGGTCCCAGACCTGGTCCTCCACCCTTCCAGGCATCTTCGAGTTTTAGACCCAGGCCGAGTTCTTCGAACGGTGCCAGTTCAATCAACACTCAAGCCAAAAGTCGACCGAGCTCCTCAGGGCAACCCAACCCCTATCCCAACAGCGCCCCACGAACGTCTTTCTTCGACCTAGAGGGAAAGACATCTCGCACCAATTCCATTCTTCCATCTGGTTTCAAACCCCCTTCAGGACCTAGCTTTGAAGACATTCGTGGGCTGGAAAATGGGGAATCCCCGTTGGGTAGATCTGGCTTCGGTAACTCGATAGGTCCGTCCAAGGGGAGCACACTCGGGCTGGGATTTGCGCTTGGCAATGACATAAGGAACTCGTTTAAGCTCACAGCGGATGAGATTGACTTCCCACGCGATTCCGAAGATGAGAATTACGCCCGGTCCAAACTTGGGACAACCAAGGGTCAGGGTCAGAACGAAAATGGTGGAAGCAATGCAGCGAAATCTGAAAGGATAGTTAGTACTGTCGAAACTCTTGGCAACCTGAATGATAAGTACATTTCGGACTTCTCCACTGCTTTTCCGCCTTCTGCAGATCCACTAGACAGCACAGTCAGACCGAATTAGCTGTCAGATCCACTAGACAGCACAGTCAGACCGAATTAGCTGTCAAATTCCAAATATGTGGGTCGTGCACTTCTTCTCGAGCTCAAGAGAAGACTGTAACTGTTTTCAATATGTGGGGCGAACGTTACAAGAATAAATACATAACCAGTTTGATCGCTAATTTAGTTCTTCTTTCAAGAGAAGACTGTACTGTTTTCAATATGTGGGGCGAACGTTACAAGAATAAATACATAACCAGTTTGATCGCTAATTTAGTTCTTCTTTCAAGAGAAGACTGTACTGTTTTCAATATGTGGGGCGAACGTTACAAGAATAAATACATAACCAGTTTGATCGCTAATTTAGTTCTTCTTTCAAGAGAAGACTGTACTGTTTTCAATATGTGGGGCGAACGTTACAAGAATAAATACATAACCAGTTTGATCGCTAATTTAGTTCTTCTTTCAAGAGAAGACTGTACTGTTTTCAATATGTGGGGCGAACGTTACAAGAATAAATACATAACCAGTTTGATCGCTAATTTAGTTCTTCTTTCAAGAGAAGACTGTACTGTTTTCAATATGTGGGGCGAACGTTACAAGAATAAATACATAACCAGTTTGATCGCTAATTTAGTTCTTCTTTCAAGAGAAGACTGTACTGTTTTCAATATGTGGGGCGAACGTTACAAGAATAAATACATAACCAGTTTGATCGCTAATTTAGTTCTTCTTTCAAGAGAAGACTGTACTGTTTTCAATATGTGGGGCGAACGTTACAAGAATAAATACATAACCAGTTTGATCGCTAATTTAGCTCTTCTTTCAAGAGAACATGACTATTGTAATGATTAAAATAATTTATACGCAGTGCAACGGAGTAGATGCAATAAAAACCATGCAAACCTCACAGTGCAACGTAGTACAATGCAATGCAATCCACTTCATTCGACTTTATTAAAACACAGTACGATAAAATGGAATGCATCACATTACTAAACTTATCACTACATCACATTACTAAACTTATCACTACTTTTTAATAAAATTAAAACACAGTACGATAAAATGGAATGCATCACATTACTAAACGTATCACTACATTTTAATAAAATTAAAACACAGTACGATAAAATGGAATGCATCACATTACTAAACTTATCACTACATTTTAATAAAATTAAAACACAGTACGATAAAATGGAATGCATCACATTACTAAACTTATCACTACATTTTAATAAAATTAAAACGCAATACGATAAAATGGAATGCATCACATTACTAAACGTATCACTACATTTTAATAAAATTAAAACGCAATACGATAAAATGGAATGCATCACATTACTAAACGTATCACTACATTTTAATAAAATTAAAACGCAATACGATAAAATGGAATGCATCACATGACTAAACGTATCACTACATTTTAATAAATTAAGGATTGCTGTATAACAAAATAGGATATTGATTACAACATAATACTGTATGAATTATAATAAAGAATTCAATATAATAGAGCACATTACTGTGGACTTACTACAACGCTGTATAAATACTGTACAATACAACTCACAGCAGTAATTGCAACATACACAATACAACTCACAGCAGTAATTGCAACATACACAATACAACTCACAGCAGTAATTGCAACATACACAATACAACTCACAGCAGTAATTGCAACATACACAATACAACTCACAGCAGTAATTGCAACATACACAATACAACTCACAGCAGTAATTGCAACATACACAATACAACGCACAGCAGTAATTGCAACATACACAATACAACTCACAGCAGTAATTGCAACATACACAATACAACTCACAGCGGTAATTGCAACATACACAATACAACTCACCGCAGTAATTGCAACATACACACTACAACTCACACCAGTACAATTCAATGCAATACTACACAGTTCTATACAGTCCAGTGGTTCATAAGTAAAATATAATGCAGCAGAAATGAATGCAGTTCGATTAGTTTCTCTTTAATCTATTAAAATATAATTCAGTGCCAAACAACCATACAGTCTGCAAAAACATACAGAACATTGAACGCACATTTAACGTCAAAACATAAGCTGCACGAGAGAGTATATTGCACATTACACTAAATACACATTACACTAAATACACATTACACTAAATACACATTACACTAAATACACATTATACACCCATGCTGTATTATGCGACACGTTAATTATAAACAATTTCAGTTATAATATTATTTTTATTGAAAATGATACTAGGACTGATATACTTCTGCTAGTGTCATAGAACAGCAAATGCCATGAATACTAGGACTGATATACTTCTGCTAGTGTCATAGAACAGCAAATGCCATGAATACTAGGACTGATATACTTCTGCTAGTGTCATAGAACAGCAAACGACATGAAAACTAGGACTGATATACTTCTGCTAGAGTCATAGAACAGCAAACGACATGAAAACTAGGACTGATATACTTCTGCTAGTGTCATAGAACAGCAAACGACATGAAAACTAGGACTGATATACTTCTGCTAGTGTCATAGAACAGCAAACGACATGAAAACTAGGACTGATATACTTCTGCTAGTGTCATAGAACAGCAAACGACATGAAAACTAGGACTGATATACTTCTGCTAGTGTCATAGAACAGCAAACGACATGAAAACTAGGACTGATATACTTCTGCTAGTGTCATAGAACAGCAAACGACAGGAATGCTGAAGTACAAATAGCAGAAACAGAAAACAAAGGAGAAAGAAATTACTGGGGAAGGGGGGAGGTTCTCAGATTTTAAAAGAATACAAGTACAAACAGAAAACAGAAAAAAATAGAAATTAATGTGGAGTGTGGGAATAAGGATCTCAGATTAATAATATAATACATACTCGGGAACACACGCAAGAGTAAGGATAAATGACGTTTTATTCTCAACAGGGCATAGATATTTTAGGTAAAACAACAGATGAATGTGGCTGAAATGTCATCTATAGCAGCAAAAAAAAAAACGAATTAACGAAAACAGATTTAAAATATTTTCGAATGTAAAAGTTTTTCCTACAACGCTTCGTAAACCTATAACGATGTCATGCAGGCCTTCAGCAGACGTGCTTTCTTTCAAATGGCACCAATTGAGGTACATGACACTGCAGTTCCAATCCCCTCTTAGAGAAGAAGGGTAGACCACTCTCAAGATTTCTTTTGACTGCAATGTGAACTGTATTAGGCATTCCGCCAAGTGATTTGGGGACCAGAGTTAATAAAGTCGGCCAAAGTTAGTATGGTCAGACTAAGTGGACATTTACAGTCAATATGGCCAGACAAAGTAGACACTTACAGTCAATATGGTCAGAGTAAGTGGACATTTACAGTCAATATGGTCAGAGTAAGTGGACATTTACAGTCAATATGGCCAGACAAAGTAGACACTTACAGTCAATATGGTCAGAGTAAGTGGACATTTACAGTCAATATGGTCAGAGTAAGTGGACATTTACAGTCAATATAGTCAGAGTAAGTGGACATTTACAGTCAATATGGTCATCTAAGGAGAGGAGATAATAAGCCAGAGAGGCGACTCCTTTGTCCTCAAATAATTTTCACTTCTTTTTTTCCCGTGGCTGTTAGTACATAATCGAAAATTAAGTAAGACTGAAAGATGATTAATCAAAATAGATTGACGAAAGTAAGAGAGTATTCTTTCAGAATAAACCCATGTAAATAAACACCCCTCGCATCCTCACCGTGAGTCTGACCGTTACTATAGCTACAATGAAGTCAGTATTCCAATGGCTACAATGAAGTCAGTATTCCAATGGCTACAATGAAGTCAGTATTCCAATGGCTACAATGAAGTCAGTATTCCAATGGCTACAATGAAGTCAGTATTCCAATGGCTACAATGAAGTCAGTATTCCAATGGCTACAATGAAGTCAGTATTCCAATGGCTACAATGAAGTCAGTATTCCAATGGCTACAATGAAGTCAGTATTCCAATGGCTACATTACTGATCACACCATCAATTTGGCAACTGACGTGCTGGCCTGTTGTTTAACAATAGTCATAAATTCAAGTTGACATCCCGCTAAAACAAACTTGACATTTGCACTACAACGTGAAGAGAATATGTGTGTGTGTGTGTGTGCGTGTGTGTGTGTGTGTGTGTGTGTGTATGTGTGTGTGTATGTGTGTGTATGTGTGTGTGTGTGAGTGTGTGTGTGTGTGTGTGTGTGTGTGTTCGTGTGAGTGAATGTGTGGATAATTGGAAGCAGCAGGACATGAAGCTAAAATAAACATGCAACAGTAATAAATAAAACCCTTTTTATCTGTCTGGCTTCTTCTGTCTTTCTTCTTCAAACCACCACCCCTCTAATATACTTTTTAAAATAAAAAGCCCCTCATTCAACTTAAATTTTCTCCTTAGTCGCAAAACCGTATGTTGATTACAACACAGTCTACACATAACAACGTCTGTCGCTATAACATACTTATATGCGTGTTTTGTCCTGCAAAAATGGAGAATTTTCATCAGTTAGTTAAGCTTAGACCTGGTAGTTACGAAAACCTGCCTTCACCACTCAGTATTAACGCGCCTCGAACCTCTTGTAGGAGATCCAAACTAGCCGAGTTTTGGATCGAAAACAAACGATGTTAAAATGTTGTTCGTTTCCCAGCTGACACATCGAAGGTAAGCCTGTTAGAGGCATGGTCACTTTCTGCTGTCTGTTATCGGTTTCCAAAGTTATAATCGAAAGAAAACTTTTTAAAAATACACGTAGGTGAAAGTGAATAACAACTAAAAATAGCAACAAAGTTGAGAAAATAAGCGCAGGAGTTTAAAAAGAAAATTACCACAGGCCTTTAAATTTGAGGTGGTATCGAAGTTTAATGACATGAAAACAGCAAGTAAAGTATCCCCCACCCATCCCAGCCACCCACATGTTCCTTGTATACACAAAATAAGAAAAGTGTCTCTAATTGCTTCCTTATCGCAAGGTACACGATATCAGCATTAGAAGACACGTCATCGCGTGACGCTCAATGGAACGTGGTGTTTAGTTTCCTAATGACATAGCCAATCACTTCTTTAGGTTCGCGCAATGATAAGAAACACAACTCAAATGAAAAGTACCCATCACAGATTCAATTTCGAGACAAGATGACGAAAATTAACACTAATGCACATGTGGACTCAAAGGAAATGCAAACACCCCAATGATTTTCACTGAAACCCATTGAAAGGAAATAAAACTTAAAGAATTTCATTCCGTTATCGTCTTACTTTGAAAAAAAGAGCGTGAGAATTGGAAAGTGTCTTAACTGGCATCAAAGTGGATCCTGTGCACTAAAGCGGATGTTCGCAGCACGGGTATATTCTATTTATAGTCAGAATGTCAATCTATTTCCTGCCATCAGTACGTAAGCGAAAAACTCAGGCAGAGAGAAGAGCAAATACTTTAATAGGAAAGCAGAAAATGAAATCAGATTTCACTTCAAATTATGGATATTACTGTCTGGGCTTTTATCCAACCGGACGCGAAAGTGTCCAAACAAAGCAATGCACAAGTTCGACACGGTCTCATGTTGACTTGTATAACCCTCCATCCGTTCTTCACCCTCCGCACCCTTTCCACCCACGTCCCTCCAAATCAAACATTATGGACACTGGTATCTTGGGAGATAGATGAGAATACTCTAGGACAGGGGTGCACAAACCGCGGCCCGCGGGCCGCATGCGGCCCCCGAGAAGGCCCTGTGCGGCCCCCAGAAGACTTTAGGATGTTACCATTATTTGTAATGGCAAGGAGCTTTTAACATTAATCTGAACAAGGGAGTAGAACAGTGGTCTGCTTTCCCGTGCATGCATCTTGTGCTGTGTTGAAAACAAACGCTGGATGCGGTATTGAGGTGAGAGCACTGTGTATTGGGCACATTGTTCAGTTCAGCTGATCAAAGGGGTATGTGTTGAAATAGTAGTATCTGTGCATCTTTGATGTATGGCGACATCAAATAGCATTACAAAGAGTGTCTATATCTAAACCCAAGTCAGCAGGCAGCCAGCCAAAGTTCAGTCTGGTGATGGGGTGAGGTGACATGGGGGGGGGGGGAAGGATGGTGCAGTCAGTGTGTGTGAATATGTGGCTGTGTATGTCTGGTTGGAATGTACTGAATGAATTACACGAAACAGGTTTCAGCCTGAAGTGAAGTTGTTTTTAAACTGCTGCCCTTTGTAAATATGTTGAAACCTGTGCATAAGAAGCTAAAATTGAAAAGAAAATCGTCAGTTTAAAGAAGAGTGGACGCTAAATACTTTATTGGGCATTTTAATGGAGCAGCTATGTGCTTAATTTGTTGTGAGTCTGTTACTGTGATGAAGGACTTCAACTGCAAGCGGCATTACAAAACAAAGCATGCTGCGACTTTCGATGACTTAAAAGGCACTGTGAGAAACAACAAAATTGAGCAACTTTTAAAAGGTCTGTCAGCACAGCAACATTTCTTCACAAAAAAGTCTGAAGAAAACAAGTATTTTGCTCTGCAAGTTGCAAAGTAGCACATATTGTTGCCAAATCATCAGAGCCGTTTATTGACGGTGACTTCATCAAAGACTGCATCCAAGCTGTTTGCACAGAAATATGTCCTGAAAAGGCGACTTTTTCAACAAAGTTCCACTCTCACAGACCACCATTCAGCTCTGACTGAGACTTAGCGACAGACCTTTGTGAACAGTTGTGTGAAAGACTTGCTAACTGTAAGTACTTTTCAATTGCTTTGGACGAGAGCACTGACAATGTTGACATAGCACAACTGCTGCTTTTTGTGCGTGCAGTGGATAAGAACTTTGAAGTAACTCAAGAATTAGCCGGTATGGCTTCACTACATGGGTGGATGACTGGTGAAGATATTTTTGGAGGAGTGACTTCCATTCTTTGAAACCTTAACGTCCAGTGGCCAAAGCTAGCCAGTGTTACCATGGATGGTGCGCCTGCTATTACAGGAAGAGCATCAGGATTTGTTGCTCATTTGCTGTCACATTTGCAGGGGCTTGGAATTCCAACAGATAGTGTCCACATGTACCATTGCATAATTCATCAGGAATCGCTCTGTGCACGAATCTTGAAATTTGACAATGTCATGAAATTCGTTTTTAATTCTGTGAACTTCATACGATCCAGAGGACTTAACCATCGACAGTTCAGATCATTTCTTGAAGACATTGAGGCAGAATATCAAGACATTCCATATCACACAGATGTCAGGTGGCTGAGTCGAGGAAAGGTATTAAAATGGTTTGTTGAGTTGCAAACGGAAATTTGTGAATTCCTTACTGTCAAAGACAAAGACACGGCTGTGTTTACTGACAAACAGTGGTTGGCAGACTTGGCATTTCTGACAGACATGACAGATCACTTGAATAGATTCAACCAGCATCTCCAAGGCAAAGATCACTTTATCTTTGATATGTACAAGGAACTGCAGTCCTTCACGTTGAAGTTGAGGCTCTTTTGTTCGAATCTGCAAGCTGGAAATCTTTGTCATTTTCCGATTTGTTTGGCTTTTCAGAAGGAGTACCAATGTAAATTCAGCAGATACCATTGCAATTGTGAAACATTGCTGAAGGAATTTACTGAACGCTTTGATGCCTTCAAGGAGACCAAGGACTTATTCAACTTCATTCACAATCCTTTATTATGTAGTGTACAGTCCGTGCCTAATCACTGGAGGTCATTGATCTTCAATGTTCACCTGAACTGAAGTCATCATTTCAGCAGAACAACATTTTAACATTTTAACATTTTATGGAAGTCTCAGCTCGAGCACATACAGAAATGTCAAGGACTTGGCTTGCAAGTTGTTGTCAGAATTCGGCAGCACATACTTGTGTGAACAAACGTTTTCAGTAATGAACATGAACAAAAACAAGCTGAGATCGAATTTGACCAACAACAATCTCAGTTCAATTTTGAAGCTGGCGACTACAAAACTCGAACCAAATATTGACAAAGTTGTTAACAACATTCAGGCTCACCCTTCTCACTAATAAAGACTAAATCTAGGTTAATAAGGCAAAAACGAATGTTAAGACATTATTTCATTATTTGTGTTGTCATCCATGTGCAATCTGACTTGCGGCCCTCCATGCACTATCAATTGGAAATGTGGCCCTCTGGCCTAAAAAGTTTGTGCACCCCTGCTCTAGGATATCTATTGACAGTGAGTGCATATTAATCATGTATGCAATTATATACGTACATAGGGATAATATTTATAGATAATAGGTTTATGTATGTAAACTGTATATTATTAATTACTTATGATAGGTTTATGTGTGTAAACTCTACATTATTAATTACGTATGATAGGTTTATGTATATAAACTCTATATTATTAATTACTTATGATAGGTTTATGTGTGTAAACTCTATATTATTAATTACTTAGCAAGCATTGATTGAGGGTCGGACTAGACTAGGGCAACATATAACCTGATATTAACTTAATTATCATAGAATAAATTAATTCAGTATTTATATTTACATAGGTAGTGAGTTACATAATATACATTAGAAAACATACGGATAACTTAATATATATTTGAATAGAGTACTTTTCCTCTATACAAATACAATTGAAAATCTGTTTGTCTGTTTGTCCACTATAAAACCGAAGAATTCTCATTGTAAAACCAGCATGACATATATCAATGGATTTGTCCTGATGACAGGAAATGTCTGGACTTTGCTCAAAAACCTAAACTGGGATTTTAGGCTCGCAAACTTGCCAATAAGGATTTTTTTGCAATCAAGAAAGACAACTCAAGAAGAGTGTATTTCATTTCTCTGAATGGTATCCCCTTTGGAAAATTTGCTGATACGCAGCATAAAAATAGGCAATTGCCGGATATTTCGCACATGGACTTTTCATATAGGACATTTCACCATGTGATTGAGTAAATTTGTCTATCCATAATTTCTAAATTTAATTGGTAAAGAAATTGTTAACTTGGGCATTGTTACGAAAGACTATTGCGGCATCTAGACACGGTTATGTACAAACTATTATAAGGATAATTGTCTATAAGTCCATTTCTAATCTCTGATAACACTAACACTATTCTACTGAATTGTGTACTAGGTTATAAGACTGTATAAACATTGAAATTATTCGAACGTGGTTACACTAGAACTAGCAGCCTCTGTAGGAACATTGAGCACATAGACACTTTAAATACACTTTAGAACTAGCAGCCTCTGTAGGAACATTGAGCACATAGACACTTTAAATACACTTTAGAACTAGCAGCCTCTGTAGGAACATTGAGCACATAGACACTTTAAATACACTTTAGAACTAGCAGCCTCTGTAGGAACTTGAGCACATTGACACTTTAAATACACTTTAGAACTAGCAGCCTCTGTAGGAACTTGAGCACATTGACACTTTAAATACACTTTAGAACTAGCAGCCTCTGTAGGAACTTGAGCACATTGACACTTTAAATACACTTTAGAACTAGCAGCCTCTGTAGGAACTTGAGCACATTGACACTTTAAATACACTTTAGAACTAGCAGCCTCTGTAGGAACTTGAGCACATTGACACTTTAAATACACTTTAGAACTAGCAGCCTCTGTAGGAACATTGTTTCTCTCTAAATGAGCGATGCGCTGTGTGTCTCTTCCAGAAAGTGAACTACCTTTAAAATTACTTTGCACTTTCTGGATTGCTACTCTCTATCAATTACCTTTTCATCACTATTAAACTTCATAATTTTCTACCTGGAATGAAGTACCTTGCAATCAACATTACACACCATGTGTTACTATCCGGAATAACTTCTCTTTTCGTTGTAACGTTTTATGGTCTTCTAGATGAAATTATCCAAATTATCCTCTTCTTAACTTTATCTAACATTATATGGTCTTCTAGGTGAAATTAACGTCCTCTCAATTTCTTTTTTTTATCGTAACATTCTATGACTTTTAGGTGAAATTAACGTCCTCTCAACTTCTCTTTTTTATCGTAACATTCTATGGTCTTCTAGCTGAAATTAACCTATCTTATCATGCAAGTGATCTATTACTGGAATGAACTATTTTACCTGGAATGAAGTCGTTCATAACATTAAATTCCAAGTACTGCAACTCGGAGTGAACTACGTGTGAATGATCATCACAGTTCATTTAATCCTGCCCGCACGCCTCTTAATCGAAGTTTTCTGTCAAGTATTACCACTGGAAGTTAATTGTCTCCCAAACTCAATTACATTTCTCATTCAGTTTTCTGCAGTATCGTGCCCCTTAACGTAAAAATAGTAAATCACGTGATTTCATACAAAAGTTCCTGAAAACTGTATTTCCTTGCGCGAGCAGATTCAATGCATCCCAAAACTAAAAATAATTTTAGCAAATAAATTACGTAATGCCGTTTGCAAACCATTCCTTGTTAAAAACAACGAACAGCTCATGGAGTCCCAGCCTGTTAATGATTGAACGCCAGTGAATACGTCGTACAGACAGCTAAGATTTCAAAGCAACCAATCGATGCCACCTTACGTGAGATATAAATGAAATAATTATTTATTCACGGTTATCGCCCTTTTGCTACTGAGTGGTGGAACGTCTTCCGATGGGGACAAAGACCGTGACCTCAAACTCCTTGATGTGCTGAAGTGTTTGTGTGACATTCGGTCGGTTTGTTTCGTGTCAGCTGATCTCCGAAAGCGTACCTGAAGAAAAGAAAGAGAACATTGTTGATGAAACTGGAGTAAGCTAGCTTTACTCTGCAAGGTCAAGGATTTTCGGGTGCTTTTACGAGTGAATAATGTCATCAGAAGAAAAACATATAAAAGAAATTAATTGCTCGATTAATCTTTGCAGACTTTCACCGTTTCTGTTCCTGAGAATCGTTACGAAAAGAAGGTAATATCGCGTAAAATCTAGCAGTATGGCCTTAAAAATGAGTAAGCATTTTACTGCCTTAACAGTTCCTGTGATCAAACTATCAGTTTGATTATTACATTGTTTGCTATCTGAACTAACTATCTATTCTATTAACAGAAGAACATTTTCAGACAGCTCTGGAGGCCGCACTTAACACTGAGTTTCAGACAGTTTCAATACGCGGCCTGGGGACACGTGTAATGGTCATCTAAGCCGAGATTCTGCGGGACATCGCCTTTCAAAGGAGAAAAGGATAGGAAGCTGAGTCAATATTCTTGATAGGACATCTTCAAAGTGGAGATAACCAGTGTGCCAGAGGACCAATTATATTGCGTGGCAGCGCTTGAGAGGATTGGTTCACCAATGTCCCAAAATATCGACCACAAACGTCAGAATATGTGGACCACAAGAGACACCAGAGGACTAGGGGATTGTGTGACACCTCTCTGAGAACCCTTCACTCGTTATGATTATTATTTATTAATTAATAACACATATCTAATATTAATTTATAGATAATAATAATAATAATCCCCCCCCCCGACGAACATCTCTTACTTGGCAGATTATTAGAGTGTAGTAAAACTCTACTCTTTACACAGTAATAAGATAGGCGTTTCACTGTCGCATATGTTTTGCAGGTGGAAACTTCTTATAAAGGAGTACTAAAAAAATATTTATACTTAACGAACCCCCATCCACCCACTATTGCTCTAGAATAAGTTTTCAATATACGTGCAAGAATGTTAATAAATTTAACTATAAATGTATTACAACAACAATCAAATATACAACATATACAACAATCTAAAGCGCATTGACATTTACATCTCCTCACAAGAGTGTTCAAGTTCATAGATATAATTTATCATAGAGATGAGAGTGGGGTTTCAAAGAGATAATCATAGTCAATGTACATAACCTTTTCAAAGATGTCAGCTGTCGTTGGCACATGTTCACAATCATGTGGCTTGCAACAAATCATTTCTTTCTTGTTTAGATGATGGCCCATTGTACACCGTCTAGCACATTAGGCAGCTGTTCCGGAATCTTCGATGAACTTGCAAGGCACGCTGTGGAGAATTAACCAGAACTTCACAAGCACTATCAAAGCCCATCACGAGGAATGTTCCCGATTTTTCGTGTATGCTACTCAGCACACTACAAGGAATGTTTAAGAAACTTTCATGAATTCTCAAACTCAAGCCAGAATTTTCCATCATATTGCCTCTTGAATGGAATTCACAGGAATCAACTTACAGCAACACGTTTACTGATGTTCGATGTTAATATTGGACACACACACCATCATGATCCAATAGAGTACACTAGTCACTACCGACTGAAGCAAGTACAAAACAACAAACAGCAAAAATGTTGCTCCTCTAATAAGCAAACAAACGCATTTGTGACCAGACTCGTGCTACGTCAAAATCAAAGTGGTTAGAATATAAGACTTCAACAAAGTAACGTTCATCCTCATTGGATGAATTTGTTATGAACAGGTGTGAGACTTAGTCAGAAAAAAACTACTCATCCAGTTGGAACTGGCTGGGGATTGCATCAGCAAGTTCTAACATTTTCTCCACCTGAGCTCTTATCGTAAGAGCTGGATTTGAAGACCAAGGTGACTTGAACGTAGGCCTAAAGATTGTACATTTGTGTATATATGTGCCTGTGTGATGTGCGTCGAGTTACGTATGTGTGTGTGTCTGTGTGTAAATAGAAGTTGAAAACCAAATGTATTGAAACCGTCGACAGGATTCTTGCCAGCTATTGTGAAACATCACTCTTACTCTATAGGCAAAGAGAGAAAGAGTGGTCTTTCCTTGTTGACCTTTGTCGGGCACGCGTTTCATCTAGAAAAACTTGCCCCTGTGCCTTCTGACGGAATAAACAGCTCCATTACAAAGCAAAATAAATGTAATATGTTTTTTAATCCTAAATAAAAATATAAATAAACGTTTAATAAATTGTAACACCACATAAATGTTTGGAATATTAATAAAGATGAAAAGCCATTTCATAAAATGTACAGCTGCCTATATTTTAAAATACAATTGTATACTTTACATGTGCGTCTTATTTTAACGTAATTATAACTGTGACGTATTACCGTGTCACAATATCAGGTAAATAATGATTCGATGTCATGTCACAGTAGTAGCCTAACAGTGACATGCTGCCACGTCTCAGTAGTAACAGTCCTTACAACAATATCATGTCATAAAAATGGCATATACATAGAGTGCTGGCATTTTAAAGTAGACGCTAAACATGTATCGGTGACATCACACAATGACGATCAACAACAAAGTGATTTTATTGCACAGCAGCGAACACGTCATCTTCACATATGTCAGGAAGAGTGATGTAATGCAAGGCGATGTCAGTGTGATGTCAAATAGTGTGACGTCAAACAGTGCGATGTCAATAGTTCGATCTCAAACAGTGTAATGTCAAACACGCTGTCAGTGAGGTATAAAAGAGTGCGATGTCAGTGTGATGTCAAATAGTGTGACGTCAAACAGTGCGATGTCAATAGTTCGATCTCAAACAGTGTAATGTCAAACACGCTGTCAGTGAGGTATAAAAGAGTGCGATGTCAGTGTGACGAAGTCGAACAGTGCGATGTCAATAGTTCGATGTCAAACAGTGGAATATCAAACACGCTGATGTCAATGAGGTATAAAAGAGTGCGAAGTCAATGTGATGTCAAACAGTGTGCTGTCGAAATTTTGATGTCAGTGAGGTATCAAACAGTTCGATGTCAAACAGTGAGATGTTAAACAGTGTGACATCAAACAGTGCTATGTCAAGTTTTTGATGTCAAATAGTGTAATGTCAAACACTCTGATTCAGTGCGATGACAGTGTAATGCCAAACAATGCGATGTCAAACAGCGAAGTAAAGGCAAGTCATGTAACTAATTTGCCTAACCGTCAATAGAGTAAGTAGGGCGATTTCAGCAACAACAAAGTTCTGTCCGAATATAAATCAAGTGTGAGTTGACTTATTAATGATTGGATGACCCTCTTTCTTTTCAATACTTGAAAGTCTCTACCAACAGGCACTAACGTCACTTGTGACTGAGATACATTCACAGACTGGTGATCTATTCCTCTAGTCCTCTGAAGTCGGTTGTAGTCGATAAATTCACATGCATGTAAGCCAATACTCTAATGCGCTGATGTAGGAAGTGATCAATACATTCATACACCTGCAAGCCAATGTGAGGCAGAATAAATTTGCCTCTCTCTATTTCTAAACTTAATAGTTATATATTTGTTGCCAATGTTAACGTGACCCGACCATGTTCGCTGCTTGTGATAATACTCCACTTTAGTAATAATAATAACAAAATAATTATAGAAATAATGAAAGATTATGATTTGGTGAAAATTCGCTTTGCATTTTGTCTCCAAAAATGTATAACAAAACCCATCAAAATAAAATAAACAAAACCCCAATCAAATTAACTAAAAATACACACATCAAAATAAAATAAACAAAACCCCAATCAAATTAACTAAAAATACACACATAAACTCTTTGACCGTACTCTTGAAAGGAGAGGAAACTGCGACATAATTTAAACAGCAAGAAAAGCACGCCTACGCCATATGCATCCTAGATTACCGTGCCGATCTGTCTGCGGGTTGCGCAACCAGATGACTTATTTTAGTGCAAGATATAAAGACACGCGATAACCATGACTACGATTAATGAGAAGCAAAGCTTAGTCATCTCGATCCCAAGTCGTCTGCTACAGATACGTCTTACGTGTTCGTGTCATTTTTTTCCAATTAAACAACATCATAAGGAACTAACTAATTAATCAACATCATAAGGAACTAACTAATTAATCAACATCATAAGGAACTAACTAATTAATCAACATCATAAGGAACTAACTAATTAATCAACATCATAAGGAACTAACTAATTAATCAACATCATAAGGAACTAACTAATTAAACAACATCATAAAGAACTAACTAATTAAACAACATCATAAGGAACTAACTAATTAAATAACGTTGATATAAATATGTGAACACACTCTTGTATTTTAACTACACGTACGATGCATGCTGACTACATGTCTGCATCAAAGAACACTTCTGTGCACGCACACACACACACACACACACACACACATATTCAAAGTGTCAGATATGATCTAAAACATCCACCAACAACCAACAGATCACTACATGTCATAAGTAACCTTCGCTCGTCAAAAGCCCACACTTTCAATTTCTCTTTCCTCCCTCCTAAACACGCTAAATCTAAAATAAAACATTAGATAATTAAATGTGGCCATTCCTGCATATTTAACAAGAAATCACCGGCTGAGATTCTACTGCCGCGTGTATTGGGACATTAGCGAAGAGCTGTGTGACGCCAGCGCCACTCAGTTAATTTTCAATTAATTAATCATCCACAACTAATTACAAGATATAAGAATTTTAATTTTTATATTATTAATAATCTTCCAGAAGACACCACTCGTCTCTCTCACTTGACGGATATGCGGGCAATGATAGCATTCTCCTTAAAAGACAAACATTTACCATCACACACTATTTTTGTAGTTGGAAAACTTATTATTAAAAGGGAAGACAAATCCATCTTTAATCTATATTTAGCGTGGGGTTAACAGTTTTTGAAGTACATGTAGGGAATTTGTAGCTGCTTGGGATGGTGGGGTGGGGGAAACTGCTTTTGCAATAAACAAAATTAACTTTTTGGCTAGACAGGTGGTTGAAATTAATTTTGAAATAAAACGAAACATATTTTATGGCTGGAAGGTGGGCTGTGGTGACTATAATAGAATGAAACGAAACGACTATTAACACTGGGCAGAACTAACTGCTACTGAAATGAAAGAAACGACTATTAACGCTGGGCAGAACTAACTGCTACTGAAATGAAAGAAACGACTATTAACGCTGGGCAGAACTAACTGCTATTGAAATGAAAGAAACGACTATTAACGCTGGGCAGAACTAACTGCTACTGAAATGAAAGAAATGACTATTAACGCTGGGCAGAACTAACTGCTACTGAAATGAAAGAAATGACTATTAACGCTGGGCAGAACTAACTGCTACTGAAATGAAAGAAATGACTATTAAGACTGATGGGGTGGGGAAAATGGTTATTGAAATAAAACAAATAAAGGTCGTGACATTGAGGTTCAAGATGAAATAAGCTATGAAAGGTAAATGTAGGTGAACATACTAAAACAAAGGGAGATGATTATTACACTACAGATGCTGTCGAAATAAACGCAAGATAAAACAATGACACTGAAAAGTAACCAAGTGAAGCTGTTAGTGGGGAAATGACTCTTCCGAAAGCGAAACAAACGGGAAGTAACCCTTCGGAAAGCGACACAAGAGGGAAGTTACTTTTCTGAAAGCAAAACAAAGGGAAGTTACTCTTCTGAAAGCCAAATAAAGGGGAAGTAACTCTTCTCAAAGCGAGACAAAGTGGAAGAAATTCTGCTGAAATTGAAATAAAGGGGAAGTAACTCTTCTGAAAGCGAAGCAAAGTTAAAGAAAAAGATAAAGAGAGTCACGCCAAACTCAATCACAAAAGTGGAGAAGCGACCTGTTTGTATACAATTCAGTGAAGCTCATAAACGCTTGCTTATACTGCAGAAAGAACCACCAACAAACGTTCATGAACACATACAGAAAGAACCACCAACAAACGTTCATGAACACATACAGAAAGAACCACCAACAAACGTTCATGAATACATACAGAAAGAACCACCAACAAACGTTCATGAACACATACAGAAAAAACCACAAACAAACGTTCATGTACACATACAGGAAGAACCACCATCAAACGTTCATGAATACATACAGAAAGAACCACCAACAAACGTTCATGAATATATACAGAAAGAACCACCAACAAACGTTCATGAACACATACAGAAAGAACCACCAACAAACGTTCATGAATACATACAGAAAGAACCACCAACAAACGTTCATGAACACATACAGAAAAAACCACCAACAAACGTTCATGTACACATACAGGAAGAACCACCATCAAACGTTCATGAATACATACAGAAAGAACCACCAACAAACGTTCATGAATATATACAGAAAGAACCACCAACAAACGTTCATGAACACATACAGAAAGAACCACCAACAAACGTTCATGTACACATACAGAAAGAACCACCCCAAAACGTTCATGAATACATACAGAAACTCACATTACCGATCGAAATGCATGTCACTAACACACGCTACCGATGAAATTATAAATCATTTACTTACGCACATAAACGTAACAGACACGTGCACTAACGATCGATATGAAACCATTAACACACAAAGCAGCACGCACTAGCGATCGAACTGTACTTCATCAACGTACGCACACAGACTCACAAACGAACATACATACAAACTCAAATTAAAACTTCAGACTTCATTCGACAGTTTACGCACTTCTAGCTTAAACAGCAAAGAGCTAAAACCATTATAAATTCGACACATTACTTTTATGGACATTTTCTGAAACGCGTTTCAGATTTGTTTACCTTCTACCGCGCTTCTTTCTCGAAAAGTGATGAAGACATTTTGGACGTGTCCAATTCTCTAAGTCGTGCGGATTACCGCCCTGGCCACACGATCCCATCGGCTCTACGCAACAATCGATTCCACTTCGTTTTACGGTTATTACAAGACGTTTTAATGCAGTCAGAAACTGTAAGACGCGGGCACACTTCATCTTAAATGTAAGTGAACGGAACCGGAAGGTGCCTTGACGCCGGTCTCAACTCTGATGGATTAATAGATTACAAGTAACAAATATTGAATCGATATTAGAAGTCTTATCCACCAGTCACGTCCGACCACAGGGAAGAGAAAATGGAGCCTGGAATATAATTAATTTTCTTATGTCCGTTGTGCGACTATCATGTTGCGAGTCTTACTAAGGAATTAATTCGTTTAGAGCGTTAGCTAATGGTGCGAATCGAATCGAGATTTAATTGCTTGAGGGACCCGTTTAACCTGAAGGCACGCGCGTATGTGTGTGCGCTACCTGTGTGCGTATGCTTGTGTGTGCGCTACCTGTGTGCGTATGCTTGTATGTGCGTGTGTGTTCTTGAGTGCGTGTTTGTGTGTGCGTGCGTGCGTGCGTGTGTGTGTGTGTGTGTGTGTGTGTGTGTGTGTGTGTGTGTGTGCTTATGTGTAACGTGAGCAGAAAGGTGCAAATAAATGCAGCCCCGTTTGTGAAAGAGATCTCCACATCAGTGACACATGTAAGAGAGGGTCAAATTGGCGAGATTTTACATGGAGGACTGATAACTGTCCTTGATTGTAATTGTACTGCGCCAAATATTATTATGTTTTTTGAAACGAATAACTGCTTCGAAGTTATAGTAAGTCTTATCCTGCACAATATTCTTTTTTTGTTCAAAGTATAGTGTGATGGAAAGAATTCCTCATTTATTAATTTTGTTAAATTCTCCAAACCACGCCTTTCTATTGACCTCAAGAAATATGACGTGTCACACAAAACGCTCCCCATAACTAAATAATGCGTTTCAAGATTTGTTTATCGAACTTAAGATCTGCTATATCACGGTTTTCTCGTGCTACTAAGACCTGTAATCTATTTATAGAGTATGTAAAACATGTAATATTACGTGCTTATTGCACTGTGAAGACCCGTAACATGAGATTCTAGAACAGGTTTATATGTTTAACGTGTTAAACCGATCAGTGTAAATTCTGTCTGTTTAGTATCTTGACATCTTTCACGTGCACATTGTTCATGTTGACAGTCTTGCAGAAACACGCTAAATAATTATTTTTTTTTAACTAGTTGTCACGATTTAAAACATATCCACTGTTGCCCTCTATTTGACTTGGTTTTTAATTAAACACGCGTGTGAAACAATGAGCACTCCCTATTACAAACGACATAATTTATGATATGAATGACCTGATCTTGACCAGCGGAAGATCGATGCTACAATCACAAGGCTGTACCCGTCTTTATGTTTGTGCGGACTCATAGAGCCGAAGCTATGACTCCAGTTAAATTTTTAAGTATGAGGCACCTTACATCATATATAGAGAGAGCTAGATCAAAGTTTATTTAAATAAATGCAAAATATTAACGATTTTTTTTCAGAAAAACATACGGAGAAATCCATTATTCTACAATCTCACCATAAATTTATTATCTGTGTTTTGAACCAGCGAGAAAAAACTATATATTGCATAGCCTATTGTTTTCTCCCCTCTCCCATCTCCACAAGTTCCTTTTCCTCAATCGAGACCTGTTGACAAGGAAGTAGCAAAGAATGTTCATGACTAATTTTCCACCGGAATGATGTCACTCAGACTGACAACGACATGAACAGAACTTTTACTGATAATGACTCTTTAAGAGCTCTTAGAAAGTAACACGAAAAATGTCTCACTGTCAATGGCACTAAAAGCGGTATTATTTACTGTGACACGAAAAATGTCTCACTGTCAATGGCACTAAAAGCGGTATTATTTACTGTGACACGAAAGTGTCTCAATGGCAGTGATATTATCAGAGATTCATCAATGGCAATGACACTAAAAGAGATATCGATGGCAGTGACACAATGAGATGTTTCACTGGCATGATATTGACATAATTCTCAATGACAGTGACACGAAGACTAATGAACTCTCAACGAATACTACACGAAGAGATATGTCACTGGCAATTATACTAATGAACTCTCAATGAATGCTACACGAAGAGATATGTCACTGGCAGTTATCTCAATGAATGCTACACGAAGAGATATCTCACTGGCAGTTATACCAATGAACTCTCAATGAATGCTACACGAAGAGATATCTCACTGGCAGTTATACTAATGAACTCTCAATGAATGCTACACGAAGAGATATCTCACTGGCAGTTATCTCAATGAATGCTACACGAAGAGATATCTCACTGGCAGTTATACCAATGAACTCTCAATGAATGCTACACGAAGAGATATCTCACTGGCAGTTATACTAATGAACTCTCAATGAATGCTACACGAAGAGATATCTCACTGGCAGTTATACTAATGATCTCTCAATGAATGCTACACGAAGAGAACTTTTACCGAACACAACCGTCTGACCATTTCTGGAACGCACTTTGAAAAATAACTTTTGTCTATTCCTGCTATCCCACATCTGTAATACAAACCTCGTCTGCATTGACTAACTATAGAGTGGTACTTAAGGACATCTGAAACCGTGTAAGAGGGTCATTGGGATAGAGAAACAAGATGGACATCATAACCCTGCGCTAGCGCGTCATATCACCGCGAACCATTCAAATGTAGTTGAATTCCCGTTGCATTCCACACAGTCTTATACACTCAATTCCACTGATTACTCTACCCTAAAGTACAACGAATCGCCTTTGTCACAATACACTCTTGTAATCTGGCTTAATATACACATAAACCACTCTAATGCTTTGATCACAGAATACGCTCTAAATGATTGCATTAGGAATACACTTTTACGTTGACGTAAATCACGTCTCGGTTCTAGTTTTATAATGAGGCAGGGTCAATAGACGGATCAGTCTGCAGCTTCGCACTTTATGAACAGCAGGGTCCAGACATCGGCTTAAGAGCAGGAGAGCTCAGTTAACACCAGAAATTCGAGCGAACGTCATTAGTGAGAATAGACTTTCAGTGAAAGTGCAATAAGCTCAATTACACAAAGCGGAAATAAACGGTTAATGTTTCTGTAGGACATTTATTATCAAGCAAAATGGACTATTCAGTTGTCACTGGGCACCTAGTGCGAAACCTTTTGCCAGTGGTACTGACCTTTAAGATTTTACCCTTTTGTTAAGTGTCTGTAATTAACGTTAGATAAAGTCAGGTTTTAATACGTGTCCAGATAATAATTACCCGGCATCATCATTCAATGATTATCAATAATTAATAATTATCTTTATATATACGGCAACTGTTGCCAGTCGATATGAATATGCTGTTATGCACATCCACAGTTGTCAGTCAATGTGAGTTGGACAACTATTGCCGGATACTTAACAAACTGAAGTTTATTGACAACTATTGCCGGTTACATTGACAGACTGAAGTTGATTAACAACATGTATCCGGCAATAGTTGTCAATCAATTCGATTTTGTCATTATATCCTGCAATATTTGTGAATCAACTTGAGCTTGTCATTGTATCTGGCAATAGTTGTCAATCAACTTGGGTTTGTCCATCATCCGGCAAAAGTTTATTTGGTGTAAAGCAGACATAGAGCGAGCAGAATTATTCAAATATTTGTTACTGATTTCAATATCTATTAACGTTTGATGTTAGAACACGTGGGTAGTGTAATGTTCGGTACAGCACTTGTTAACACCCTAGATCAGTACAGCACTTGTTAACACCCTAGCTCATTGTATTTTATGGGGATGGGCACTTAGTGTTGTTTACTTCCAGTTTTTTACGACGCTCCTGCAGCAGTGTCAAAGTGCGGGACTTATTTTGTTGTATGTGGTCTAGACACTCTGACGCACAGCAGCTTTATGCAGAAATATGTTACAGGGACGAATGAAGAACTCATTAAGTAATAATGTATGCCGCTAATACTCTAATCAAATAAAAGAATAGGATAAGTATTTGGATTTGTGTATGTGAGCATTCTTTGAGTGTGTTTGTGTGTGTGTGTGTGTGTGTGTGTGTGTGTGTGTGTGTGCCTACGCATAAAAATGCATATGTGTGTTTGTCGATTGCTTGTATGCAAACGTGTGATTATGTTGGAGTGAGGAACAAAGAGAGTGAGAAAGAGAAAAATGAGTGAGAGAGAGAAAAAAAGTAAGGGAAAAGAGTGAGAAGAGAGTACGGAAAGAAAGACAGGGAAAACAAGGAATATTGTGTGATAGAATGAGTTTGCACATGACTGTATATGAAAGTGAGAACTTGAACGTGCGTGTGTGTGTGTGCGTGCGTGCGTGCGTGCGTGCGTGCGTGCGTGCGTGCGTGTGTGTGTGTGTGTGTGTGTGTGTGTGTGTGTGTGTGTGTGTGTGTGTGTGTGTGTGTGTAAAAATGTAAGAAATTAGGACAGAGAAAAAGTGTGAAAGATTGCGCCAGTGTAAGAAATTGGGACAGAGAAAAAGTGTGAAAGATTGCGCCAGTGTAAGAAATTGGGACAGAGAAAAAGTGTGAAAGATTGCGCCAGTGTAAGAAATTGGGACAGAGAAAAAGTGTGAAAGATTGCGCCAGTGTAAGAAATTGGGACAGAGAAAAAGTGTGAAAGATTGCGCCAGTGTAAGAAATTGGGACAGAGAAAAAGTGTGAAAGATTGCGCCAGTGTAAGAAATTGGGACAGATAGAGAGTGTGGAAGATTCGGACAGGTAGTGTAAGAAATTAGGACAGGACTTTTAAGCACGTTACTGTAGTGGATGACACAAGCATCCAGGTGTGAGTGGTGTAGACGCCGCGCTGGTGTCTTCATCAACACCAGATGCAGTTCGAACAAGTAGTTTGATCAACGACTTGACATTTCGTCACTGTTTCAAAGCAGTTAATTCTAGTAAAAACAAGGTTTTCATTATCAGTTAATTCTAGTAAAAACAAGGTTTTCATTATCAGTTAATTCTAGTAAAAACAAGGTTTTCATTATCAGTTAATTCTAGTAAAAACAAGGTTTTCATTATCAGTTAATTCTAGTAAAAACAAGGTTTTCATTATCACTTCGAAAGAAAAAAAGAGTCTGTAAGAAACACTGTGACATCAGCTTTCAACTAAAACCTGTGTCTGTAAGAAACACTGTGACATCAGCTTTCAACTAAAACCTGTGTCTGCAATCCAGAGGGAGTATGAGTGGGGCGATCAGAGGAAGAAAGAGGAGGCGATCAGAGGGTGAAAGAGGAAGCGATCAGAGGAAGAAAGAGGAGGCGATCAGAGGGTGAAAGAGGAGGCGATCAGAGGAAGAAAGAGGAGGCGATCAGAGGGTGAAAGAGGAAGCGATCAGAGGAAGAAAGAGGAGGCGATCAGAGGGTGAAGGAGGGTGCGATCAACTGCACAACTAAGGACATCACTCACAAAATAAATAAATAATTAAAAGAGTTGAGCCAAAGGTAGCTTTTCCTGTTTCATTACAATCTTATTAGCCAAATAAATTACTAGATCTTGCTTGTTGCCTGACGATTTATTCAAATTTAAAAGTCGTGTGTCTCAGAGAAAACAAAACAACGTCACCACATCACGTGGTGTTGGTGGAAATGCACCCATCAATACGTCACGTTTAGTGACGACTAAATGACATTTTTCCGAATATTTTTAGTATTCTCAGAAGTAATTGTGACTGCAAGCCACTTATTTAAAGAAAAAAAATAATTATTAATTAATCTTTCATAACTAATTGCAAGTGATGAGAAACTTAATTTATTTTATTAATGATCCTCAGTAGACACTACGAGTCTATCGCTCACTTGGCGGATATTTTGACGCTGTAAATGTTTTGTCTATTTCACAACATAAAACAACATTTACAGTCACATAATGCTTCGGGAATAGGGGGTAGGATTCTGATTGGATCTCAGCTGCGTATATCTTGCTTCAATTTTCTCCTGCCAGGTTATTTCCACGCTTCTTGCTTGCGTCATAGAAGAAAAGCACATCCCTTTCCCCAGAGAAAAAATATCCACAAGGAACCTACAAAAGTACAGAACAAAAAGTGTAAATGGGTTATGTTCTATCGCTGATAAGAAGCCCTGAATTAAATCAAAGCACTTCGAATTCCAAAATTTTCTATTAAATATTATTAAAGTTTATGTGATAATTCTTCATGTTGTGGAACAGAAAACAATTGTTGCTTGGTATTTCGGATTGATTGCAACCCCCACATAAGTTATTCCGGTGTTTAGATATGACGTCATTATGTTTTTGTGTTGCGTCACTTAGCAGTAAATGCTCGGAGCCAGACACTATGAGTGATCACTTGCCTCCCTTTAACCCATCTTTTCTGAGATTCTCTGGTACGGAAGTCTTTGATGAATAGCACATGAAACTCGTATTAACTGAAGCTCCAGAACTTCATCAAGGCACGGCTAGCTAGCGCAGCTGTTGCCTCGCAACTATTTGTGGTCTAAATTTAGAAATGTAATACTTTGCTTTCGACAAGCGTTATCTCGTTCGCGAGATACTGCGTTGAAGTAAACACACATCACCACGCTTTATGGTCTCTGTCCCTGAGACTGTCGACACGCAGCAAGGTCTCATGATGTTATTAAAAAAAAGTAATGACGAACACATGACTTCCTCAGCAACATACGTCACTCGATATGAAATCTGTTGGAGAGGGTATTTTTTTAATGTACGTATGCCTGATTAGCTCGAAACGCCGTTACTAAGTATCAAAAGTAACTCTGCAAGCAAAGGAAGCCATGGCGAGACAAAAAGGTGCTTGTTTGCGAGAGAACAGGACGAATGTAGTGAAATATTATTGTCTTGATTCAAAGAGACAAACTGATTTCGAAAGAAGAAGTTGAAATAGTCAGATTCAAAGAGATTTTGAAATATTCTGATAAACTAATATGCTACCAGGTACTTTTCCTTGTGTGTGTGTGTGTGTGTGTGTGTGTGTGTGTGTGTGTGTGTGTGAGAGAGAGAGAGAGAGAGAGAGAGAGAGAGAGAGAGAGAGACGTCAAAATATTTTGATTCAAAGAGAAAGGTGGACATGTTTAATTTAAAGAGAGATTTCAAAGTCTTCTCATATCCAGAAAGACACACACACACACACACACACACGCACAAACACACACACCTTGAATAATAGACATATATATAAAACTATGAGAGAAAGAGACAGACAGACAGACAGAGAAAGAAAGTGAGAGTGAGAAAAGGAGAGTGATAAAGAGAGAAAGAGTGAGAAGTAGAGAGAAAGTTCTATCTATCTATCTATCTATCTATCTATCTATCTATCTATCTATCTATCTATCTATCTATCTATCTATCTATCTATCTATCTATCTATTTATCTATCTGTCTGTCTGTCTGTCTCTATCTATCTATCTATCCATCTATCTATCTATCTATCTATCTATCTATCTATCTATCTATCTATCTATCTATCTATCTATCTATCTATCTATCTATCTATCTATCTATCAGTTAATTTGCTCAGTGCACGTCGCATTAAGGGGAGATCATCTCTTTTTGCACATATGCAGGGCTACTTTCGACTCAGTTGAGATCACACTGTCAGCTGTTAGCTGGTTTTTAAAATATGGGAGGTAATCGATCTTTCACGACATCGCGAACCCACTTTGAGATCAAGGAAGGTAATCTTAATCGATTTCTGAGGAAGAATGCATTTAGCATCTGTGTGCATATATGCCAACAGGAAAGATAATATTACCAGCTTTCAACTCACATCAGGGAATTGCCATCATTATCACACTATGTTTTATCATGTTATAACAATGAACCCATTATTGAGTATTGTTATGAGAAAGTAGTTTATACATTGTTTCAAATTGCTGTAAAATGCTTGTCATTCAGTTTTAATAACCATTCCGTTTGGTGATGTTGGCTGTTTGTTGATTTACTTTTGAAATGGAGTGTAATCTGTTTATTGCAGGATTTGTTTTTCTAACACATACCTTGGCCACATCGCGCACACTGGATAATATTTAATATTACCAAATACTAATAACAAAATTAAATTAAAAAATGCGTACACTTGTAGAGAACACTGCTTTTAAATTCAGCAAATAATCTTACATATTTGTATATTTATATACTAAAAAATGAGAAATACATACTTCCCCATTTGAGAAGTGGTGAAATTTAGTGTACATGATAAAATAGCACATTATTTACTTGTCCACTTCTTTCCCTTGAATACCTGTACCATCATAGCGTATTGCCATACTGTTACAACACTCATAGTTCTGTGCCATCATAGCGTATTGCCATACTGTTACAACACTCATAGTTCTGTGCCATCATAGAGTACTGCCATACTGTTACAACATTCAGAGTTCCGTCTAGAAGAATTGTCTGTGAATACACCGATATAAGAAATCTAACGTCTCAGTGAATTCTTCATCACAGTAGGAATTTCCGTTTACTATAAATACATATTAAAATAATTAAGTGAGCCACCCGTAATTATTTTAGTGTATCAAATGTCACCATGAATATTAATAATGTCTACATTTAATTGTAGTGATAAATATTATATTATCTACTTTAATTGCAGTCTTCAGCATTATAATTTCACTTTTAAGTACAGTGTTCAAAACAATTCTTTCCCCTTTAAGTCAGGGTTAAACGATGTAAAACAGTATGTTTTCCCCTTTAAGTCAGTTTTAAACAATATATTTTCTACTTTCGAAGGGTTAATGTTGATCCTAAACATCATAAAGGGGTAGAGGTTTTCAGAAATCAATACTTTCACTTATGTTAAAAAAAAGTACTTTCTACTTTGAATTCCAGTGTTAAGCAATTTATTTTGTACACTTAAGTGCAGAGTTAAACAATAGGTTTTCTACATTTAAGAGCAGTTTTAAGCAATATATTACCTACATTTAACTGCGGAGTTAAGCACTATATTTTCTACATTTAAGACCAGCGCGTTAAACAATATATTTTCTACCTTTCAGTGTAGTGTTAAACAATACATTTTGTACATTTCATCGCAGTGTTAAAAATATAATTTTGTATATTCAATTGCAGTGTTAAACAATATATATTTTTATATTTAAGTGAGGTAATAAAAATATATTTTCTACATTTAAGTGACATGTTAATCATTATATTTTGTACATTTAAATGAAGTAATAAAAATATATTTACTACATTTATGTGCACTGTTAAACAATATATTTTGTACATTTAAGTGATACTATAAAATATATTTTCTACATTTAAATGAAGTGTTAAACAATATTTTTGTTCTTCTCTCAAACGCAATATTCTATGACAGTTTCATCACTGGGTATAAAACATTTTGAAAAATTACTCATGACTTCGTCATCCAAACGCATACGAGCTATTGTAAATGATAGATGACAACACAATGCCCATCCTTAAGATATAGAACATATAGAAATCAATGCGATGATTTTTCGGTGTAAAATGATAGATAACCCATTTCTCATCCTTAAGATATAGAACAGAGTTAAATCAATGCGATGATTTCCCGTGACAATGAATGACACCGCTCCATGAATTTATTTATATAAATCTACGTCAAGTGCTGTCAGAGATTACATTGATTGAGCGATCGATCTATTGATTAATTGGGTGGGTGGTTGATTGGTTGGTTGGTTAATTGGCTGTTTGTTAGGGTGGTAAGTTGGTTTGTTGATTGGTTGATTTTTGCTCAACGTCTACCTCCAGCGTTCGCTGATATCGCAGAAGGGTTAGGAATCCCAAAGACTTTCGACCATTGTTCACTAATAGTCTGTGACGAAGGCGTGCAAATGATAAGGGAAGATCTTCTGTGAATGACATTTACATTTTCTTTTCTTTACCATAGAGGACAGGCAATATGTCATTTAAAAAAAAAAGTGAAAATGCACAACTCGGGCAATACATCGTCTACATTTTCTTTTCTTTAGCATAGAGGACAGGCAATGTTATTTTTAAAAAAAATGTTTGTGAAAATGCAGAACTTGGGCAATACACCGTCTACAGTTTCGAAAATGCCGCTGAAAGCGTTATGTGCAAGCAATCCGCTATTTTTAGCCGAAAGACAACAATCGAACACTGACCATCACAACGTCTCTAATTGACTCATCGTGCATTAGAACGACAACAATCGAACACTGACCATCACAACGTCTCTAATTGACTCATCGTGCATTAGAAAGAAGAACGATACCTCATTTGTAATGCAAATTGTATTATCGTATTTTAGTATTCGAGACAACAGCGACGACAATTGCAGTGTGGCCAGCGGGAAGTGCAAAGACACCAGCAAGCATTAGCAATCCTCTAGTAGGAAATTTATTGCTGAGGACTATAATTTGTATTTTGTATATTTTATTTTGTGCTTTAAAAATAATCCTCTAGTAGGAAATTTATTGCTGAGGACTATAATTTGTATTTTGTATATTTTATTTTGTGCTTTAAAAATAATCCTCTAGTAGCAAATTTATTGCTGAGGACTATAATTTGTATTTTGTATATTTTATTTTGTGCTTTAAAAATAATCCTCTAGTAGCAAATTTATTGCTGAGGACTTTAATTTGTATTGTATATTTTATTTTGTGCTTTAAAAAAATATCTTGCATTACGATCACCAGTCTTTTGTTCAGAGCCCAGATCCAAAATAGACTTGTAATATCGGCCATAGACCTGTGATCAGGAAGATAATGCCTAATGGTAAAGATGTGCCCGAAAGAAATGGCATCTCAGTGCTAAAAATAGCTACATTTCTAGCCCAGAAAGAGGGTGTTTCGAGTCGAGCAAACCGTCTTTGAGCGATGACATTACACGCAGATCGAATTGGGGGAGGTAATTCACAGGCAAAAAAAAAGTTGTGCTTGGCTGATGTTCATGCCAGTTAATGACATTGCCCTCCCTGAGTAAGCAGGTCTCAGTAGGTAGTGTAAGTATAGCGAGATACCGATGATACTTACATTACAGATATTTCCAAACTGCAGTGCAGTGCCACTTTAAAATATCCGGAAACGCAACAAGTATATGTCGTCCGCGACCAGCGTGTGAGCACGTCACTAATTGCAGGAGAGTGGTCGTAGAACTCTCCTTTTTTTTCTCCTTAGAGTATTTGACATCCGTTGGTCTGAAAATTGAAAATGAATTACGTGTACCTCTTATTTCGTCTTTTTAACTGCCTCTGATCATTAAAGGCGCTGGTCCCGGTTAAATGAACACGACAAATTATCGGGTTAAACTGAGAGAGAGCATTTGTTCGTAATAATTGCTGCCTACCAAATCTGTATTGAAAGTATCCAAGAATTTTTTTTCATAGAATTATTCTGATAGCGGCTCGTTACACACTAAGCATATTGATGTGAGCATTAGTTGTTACTGTGGTAATATAAGGACCACGAATGACATTAGTTGTTACTGTGGTAATATAAGTACCACGAATGACATTGGTTTTCTCTATATATATCATTGACCGAGTGTCAATCTAAAATGGTGGATAGATAAGACACTTATGTTAGTTTAGATTAGATCAGTGATTTTGATTTATGTGACCAATATTACTTAGATAGTATACCGCAGTTATCTTTCTTTAATGGCTCTATCTGGTTTATAGCCATCCCCAGCCCACACCAAAAAATAAAAGTAAAAAAATTTAAAAATCGATTTAAAATATTGTATCCGCAGTATATCAGTTTGGTTTATATCTAAACAATATTCCAAAAATGGCTTGATAATCTATAAAGTATTCACTCTTAATCACACAATCCGTTTCGAAACAGAACGATATTTAATATTATTCTAAAGCCTGGTAATTTAATTTGCGTTTTTGTCACATGTCAGTCGGTTTGTTTGTACGATAATAGATTTTGAGGATTTCTATTCATTAGAGTTTTGACTTGATTTCGAGTGGTAAAATTGACAGATTTTGCTATAGTTTAGACCAGTGTGGTACACCATTCTATGTTACTCACAAGGAATGGCCTGACTCTCTTGGATTGGATGATGTTAGAGAATGATATTTGACCAGACTGAGATTCAGGTGCCTGCAGCATGCTTATATCGAATATAACGTCAGACGTTGGAAAGAACTCTTCCTAGAAGTTATGAACGGAAGACCAAGCATGCGGGCCGAAGGTATCACTTTTGAACTCCTGTTATCCGGCCAGGAAAACTACAGACCAAAGTACAGCCCACAATCACCCACCTTTACTTGTTGGTGTAGTGGGGTGGAAACCACTCATCCCTTGTTGATGTATTGGGGTGGAGACCAGACCCCTTGTTGTTGATGTATTGGGGTGGGGACTATCCATCCCTTCGTTGTTGGTATATAAGGGTTGAGATCAACAATTCTTTATTCTTGGTGTGTTGAAAGTCCAGTGTTCCCTCTAAGGTGCGCGGCCGCGCAGCTCATTAGAAAATGCCGCGCAGCAGTTTCAAAATTCCGCGCACAAGCATTGGCAGCAAGCTCAAACACCAGTTCCGCGCACACACGGACACGTTAAGCGCACACACGGAAAATATTAGAAGGAACGTTGATTAAGACCACTTGTTGGTGTATGGGACTGAGACCATTCAACCCTTGTTGTTGGTGTATTGGTGTTGAGATCACCCAACCATTGTTGTTGGTGTATTGGTGTTGAGATCACCCAACCATTGTTGTTGGTGTATTGGTGTTGAGATCACCCAACCATTGTATTGGTGTACTGGTGTTGAGATCACCCAACCATTGTTATTGGTGTATTGGTATTGAGATCACCCAACCATTGTGCTCGTGTATAGGTGTTGAGATCACCCAACCATTGTTGTTGGCGTATAGGTGTTGTGATCACCCAACCATTGTTGTTGGTGTATTGGAGTGGAGCTGTGCTGTACGAAATTTCTTAGTACCTCTCTACCATATGTCTAAATTTTCAAATGAATTTTAACGGAATGTATTATAAAGTGTATAGAGATACATTTTGCAATCAATTTAAAGACGTTTTCAGTAAAAGCAATTTTAAAAAATTTTATTGTGAAGATTTGTGATATGCTACATTCTCTTGTGAGAACTTTGGACTGTGGCACTCATTCGCATGAATGTTGACACGTTCTTTGGTATATTGTTCTGCACTCATCTGGACAGGATAGCGACATGCCTCTTTTTTATCAGTTAACCACTGCTCTCAGGTCGTAATTAAATGTTTGGAACATGTGTTTCAGTTAACCACCGCTCACAGGCAATTCAGGTTATAATTAAATGTTTGAACATTTGTTTCAGTTAACCACCGCTCACAGGCAATTCAGGTTATAATTACATGTTTGAACATTTGTTTCAGTTAACCACCGCTCACAGGCAATTCAGGTTATAATTACATGTTTGAACATTTGTTTCAAACTAAACTTATTTTTGAGACTATTCGATTTATTCGTGATATGCTTGTGTGCTTAGCTACCTGTTAAATTAGTGTCTTGAAATTTTGCCCACTTTTGTCCAATTTTGCTATGGTGTTGAGATGTACGTACTGGCATTTCATTATTGTTACTAGAACTCCCAAGTGAAAGTGTTAATTTCTATTTTTCCTTTGAGAACGTGAATGTGTTTAAATTTTATTTTATGTACGGGTTTCTTGTTTTAGGTGTGCGTTTTATCCCCAATGTGAGTGGGCAATATCCCTTTTTAGCCACATGAAAATGTATGGTTGTTTCGCTTTTATATGAAAACTATTTCCCCTTTTAAAATAAAGTAATTAGATCTCAGTTTTCAGTAATAGCTTTAAGAAAATAATAACAATGATGCAAGAAAAATATCAATGCCAGTAATTTATTCTCGAACATATAAAAAGTAAACCTTTTTTACAAAAAAGAAATTTAATTAAGCAAGGCAACATTTCCCTAGTGACCACATGTGAAGATGTACTTTTCTAAATAAAAGCCAAACGCTAGATTTCTTTGAAAGTACCCGTATGTACATTTAGAAGATGTGGGTAATGGAGAGCAATGCTTTTTTATTTTACATAAATGAAACTGTTTGGTAACAAATTGTAGAATTGTGCTATTTACACTAAGGAATGTATACACGGTGTAATGTTTTCTTTCCCAGAAAATAATATTATAAGGCAACAAGCAATAATGGTAATGGGCCTGGCCTGTGTAGTGAGCATGGATGTTGTAGAATGGTGTACGTAAGACACACGAGGTAGTTCAATATATTAAACATCCTTCTCAATATGTAAAATCAATTGTAATTGTGTTTATAATTCGATCTGCGTCCATTAGACTCAATCTATTAAATGAAATAAAATCACTTGTACTACATGTGCTTATACTGCCATTGAAGTACATTTATGTTCTTCTATTCATTGATTAAAAAACCAAACTGTCATGCTGAATTACTAAAACTGGAAAAAATTAAAAGAAAACTGAAAGGAATGTGGTATAGTCAATTATTACCAAAGTAAAGTAAATTACCAAAATAAAGTAAAATAAAGTAAATTACCAAAGTAAAGTAAAGTAAATTACCAAAGTAAAGTAAATTATTACCTAAGCAAAGTTCAAGATAGACAACTCTTGCTAAACAAGAGAACAACAAGTTGTATAGTCTAATGAGCATTTTGCATCCCGCCTACTGTACGCTGTTACCGTGCAAAGTGAACTCAGTGACCTCATATGCATACAAAGACATTCACATACAGACATGTTCATATAAAGACATATTCACATACAAACATATCCACTTAAAGACACATTCATACAAAGTCGTATCCACAGACATATTCATATAAAGACATTCACAAACATACAGTCATATAAACATATTATATGCAGATATATATAGATACTAAGGCATTCACATACATGACATAATCACATACAGACATATTCATACAAAGACGTATTCACATACAAACAAATTCATACAAAGATATTCACATACAGAAAAATTCATACAGAGATATATTTACACACAGACATATTCTTTCAGATACTTGTTCACTCGGATATATTCACCAATGTACGTCACACTGATTATTGTGATTCACTACCGTTAGACTTGACCATTGCAATAACTATTCATAGTTTAGGAAAACAATACAAGAGAGAGTCAGTATATCCCCATTTAGATAGATAGATAGATAGACAGACATATATCTATCTATCTATCTATCTATCTAAATATATATATATATATATATATATATATATATATATATATAGAGAGAGAGAGAGAGAGAGAGAGAGAGAGAGAGAGAAAGAGAGAGAGAGAGAAAGAGAGAGAGAGAATCTCACTCTACCCTTACATCAACTACATCCAGTCTCCTGAAGAACTCATGGACAGTCTACTAATGTCCGGCCCTCGTCTTTGTGCCAATGTGATGCAGGAATGGCCACTTGAACAGACAAATTCAGTGCTCAGAGAGGAGGCACAGCATGGCGACACACGATCGTATATTAAGAATAGATTTTCGCTTTTCAATGGACGCGAGACTTCAACCAATGATTGACGACTCACTTTCCCGGTATGGTTTTCTTGCTAAAGGATAAAAAGTAAAAATGACGTCAGGTCTTGAAGAGGAGTGCAAGACATAAACTTTCAAAAATATTTGAAACGATAATCTAAAATTGTTTATTAACATATTTTGTTGTTGTAAAAAAAAAAATTAATATTATTTTTGTTTTTAAAATATGTTTATTAATATATTTTGTTGTTGTAACAAATGTTTATTAATATATTTTGTTGTTGTAACAAATGTAATTTAATGTATTTTGTTGCTGTAAAAATGTTTGCTAATACATTTTGATGCTGTAAAACATTTTTTAATATATTTTGTTTTGTAAAAGTGTTTTTAATATATTTTCTTGTTAAAATGTTGTAATGAATACTGAGATTCTCATGAATAAATAGGAAAGGGAGCAATCGCAGCCATCATGACATTCCTACTTTAATAAATGATTCACTTTAAAACGACTTTAATAAATGATTCACTTTAAAAACGACTTTAATAAATGATGCCTTTAAAACGACTTTAATAAATGCACTTTAATACGACTTTAATAAATGATTCACCTTAAAACGACTACTATTATCATAGAAAAACAGTTTTCATAAATAGTAGTTATATTGTTTCTTTACGTCATTAAATATACGTTTATCACATTTGCATATTTCGAGTTGTGTTTGCGCTTACGCCAGTTATACAACACTTCCAATATTTTAACATACATAAATTATTTTGTTCTATTTATTATGTTGTGTGCGTGTATCGGGCTAATAAATACTGTTGCAGGAAACTGTAAGTTGAGACTTGAATGTAAGAAAGAATGGAGTTAGACATGATAAACTGGAAAACTTAGCATTTGTTCCCTGATTATATTTTAATTGAAGAAGCAGCCTTTCTAGAATTTCCAGGGTTGATGAAATTTCGGATTTTCTTTTTGATTCCCCGTTTATTGGTTTATAAACCATTACAACCATGGTAGATTCAAGAAGTATCTACCCAACTTTTAAGTGTAAGGATACACTGCACTCTGTTAATGTATGACTTTCAATGTTTGTACACAGGGTATATCACAGGATTACTAGCAATTCATTGCACTTCTTGATTCCAACAAATCCGTGCGCTAAAAGAAGTTTATTCTAACAATCCATGCTCTAAACATAGCTTATTCTAGCAATCCAAAGCTTCATGCACAAGCAAATCACTTCACATCTGGATTAAAATAATGTTATTCTGCATCGATGAATAATTAATCATTAAATAACTAGCAGTTCACACAAATGAAACAGGTTTATGCAGCAAGCTTTCAACTCACATACAGCGTCCTATGTTCAAATCTCAAACAATTTCTAAGCTCAGATGTGCTAAACTCCATTTCTAAAAAAACACCTTTCTGTTTCAAAAGACAGACACGAGGTTGGAAAAAATATGATTGATTACGAAATCTCAGATGTCCTTCATTCTCAATTTGCAATCAACAGAAATTACAGAAAATCGAAAAACGTTTCTTGGAAAATATAATTCACCTGAAAGAAAAACCAAAGAATAAAGGACGTCAGGAAAAGAGGCACGCCTCTTCAAAAAACCAGGAATAAAGTGATGACTATTTCATTGTCAACATTCTCGATTTCATTCTTTATCAACTTACAGTCGACCTTGGCAAGAAATGCACGACCCCTTGAACGCATGAATGCAAAAGGAAATGCAGGCTAATTTTAGATGCATAATTAATAAGTCCTAATTAATTATCTTAACAAGTCTTAATTAATTAATAAGTCCTTTAAACTTTTCACGAGGAATGTTCTTATTTTCAAACGTAATGTAACGACTTTCTCCAATAACTCCAACCGTGCTTTCTCACTCAGAATAAATTCCCATAAAGAATAAATTCCCCTAATATTCTAATTACAGTATCAGGGACACGCCTTCCAGGTACTTACCGATCAGTTTATCATAACGTGCGCATTGTGCACTAGTTTTTATCGAGTTTGCGAATGAAGAAATCTAGGCTGCATAAATATTTGAATGGATGGGTAAAAATCATTGGCTAATTATTTGTTAGCACATTATGCTGGGACAAATACTTGTAATTTATGTCACTTGACGCCATCTGTCACTATCTATCTTGGATGGGTAAAATATCTGGCTAATTATTTGTTAGCACATTATGCTGGGACTAATGCTTGTAATTTATGCCACTTGACGCCATCTGTCACTCTCTTGAGTGTTTGACCACCTTCCCTTCCAGTCCACCTTCCGTATAGCTAAAAGGATTTAATTGTCACTGATCTCGCCTTTGTCTTGCGATGTAAAATATTACACCCCCTCCCCGCACCTCCCCGTCACTGTTAACTGTTCACTGGTTATCTGTCATCACTATATGCGTCCGTCGTTGTTTCTCCATTTATCTACCGCGTTTTACAGCCTGACGTCACATCAACATCAAAAGAACACCTTGTCCCTGTTTCCGGACTGTTGGGTAATCATGTGACTCCCCTTGCCCTATTAATTGTCTTTGTCATGCGAAAATAATCTGCGCATGCGCCGGTACCTATAGCGCAGTGCAGATCACTAAATTATACAACAGTCTTTAAACATTTTCTACAGACTATTAAACATAAATATATTACACACTAATGAAAACTAATATTAATGCGCAATTCCAGGTATTTTTTGTATTTTCGCAGTATTTGTGCGAGTTATCTTACTGCGAGGAGATAATAATTTAGACCCTGCTGTTAACAATTAGAGAAAGTTGTAACAAATCTAGAGAAATGTTGTAACAAATCTAGAGAAATGTTGTAACAAATCTAGAGAAATGTTGTAACAAATCTAGAGAAATGTTGTAACAATTAGAGAAACGTTGTAACAAATCTAGAGAAGGAAAGTATTATTAGACTAGATGATTTTTTCCATTAAGACATCTCCCATCGTTTTTACATTCAAATGCTATTAGAGCATTGCATAGCAACAACAAATAAACGTTTTACAAATTACAAAAAAAAAAAAATGATTAAAGTAATTTATACGTTGATGGAAAATACATTAAAAACGATAAGAGTTCCCATTGCTTCCTAATCAAATTCGAACACAGAATTACTGACTTTTCTAAATTAAAAAAAAGTTCGCTAACGTTAAAAGTACATAATCATTTAAAAATCGAAAGAGTAAAATTGCACATTAAAAGTCTATCAGACACTTCACCCAAGCATCCTCACTATCTTCAATCATGGCACTAAATCTTTCCCATGCAGAATAAACATTCCCGTCCCGAGCCAGTCCGTTGAATTTGCACCGGATTGTGACATGAACAAAACTTGGGAGTGCACACAGAACCCAAATTAAACACAATTCAACGCACGCAAAGATGAAGACGATTGCATGGACAGAAGCAAAAATAAAACCAAACCAAACAAAAATCCACCAAAAGAAAAAAAAACACACACCGAAAGAAACGACAGCCAGAAAAGCAATGTCAGACAAAGATAAATCCACAGATAATTTACACGCGATTACAACACCAGACGCAAAAGCAACAACATCAACGACCTTCAAGCAGCGATTCAAGCAAGGCGTATACGACATCATACGACAATCGCCTGAAACAGACTACAAACATCCAATATCTACTTTCTATACCACCAATAGCACCACGACCACAAATAGCGCCACTACGACCACCACTACCCAAGACTACGTCGACTGACCGACACGATGGATGCTAACGTCAGCTTTACGCAGCAGTCTTGCAGCACTCCGCCAGCCCGCTTCATGTAACCAGTATGTAGGTAGCGATACCACATATAACGCTCACACGGTATCACCGAGGCCCCAGGGACAGTTTACCCAGAAGTTCCAACAAAAGTGAGAAAGGATACCAAACGAACAACGTCATAGTCCTCTGGCATCGGTCCCAAAATCGGCCGCGGAAGGTTGACATTCATGCGGATCCCTGTCTCAACAATTGTTTTCCATCTCCATCTCCATCTCCATCTCCATCTCCATCTCCATCTTCAACTTGCCCTCGATTTAGGAGCTCACCTGGAAAAAACGAAGTGTTGGGAATCTGGTATTAATTTCAAATTCATCAGTCAGGCAAAAACGACTGTCAGTAATAGAACAATTTAAAGTACATGTACTAGGACTATTTCAATTCACTTAGATGCTCAGGTAGTTTTCTCTGTCATCTGAAGTGCGCATGCTCAGGTAGTTTGCAGCACATCTGGAAAAAGTCTGTCTAACGACTCACTAGTCGGCAATTCATGGAATTTGATAGTCAGTGACGTAGCAAATGAAATACAATAATGCCCTATGCTTTCATTTGCAACTCTTAAACTACTAGTAAACTTCTATTCGGTCAAAGAGAGAATATCAATACTCTTAAAGAAATAAATTACTCAATATTTGCATGTTCACATTAGCAACAAAGCTAAATATAAAACTTTAGTAAAAAAGTAGATTTAATATTGAAACATACTTCAACTCAATGTAGTATTTGTCAAATACATACAAACAGACATACATACACATAAACAAACACCCATATAAATAATAACAGTGTAATTTTTAAAAAAATGGGTGACACAGAAAAGAATTAGGTTAGAGAGACATTTAATCATCTATATCCAATAGAGTGAATGGTACGTGCCTTCATTCTTTTTTTAATTTTATTAATTCCTTCTTTAAATTCCAGTAATTAATAGTAAACTAGTGAACTTTGACCTTCAAATGGCCATGACTGCCTACACTATACATTAAACTATGGGATAGTGTTCAAAACGTCGATCTGAGTTGACCTTGTATTCGGAATCAAATGTTCTCTCTTTTTTTTTTTATTGATTTATTATTAAATCTTATTCTGTTATCTTAAACCCACATTTTAATGAATTTATTTGGAATGACTGTAAATGGGAATTATATATGTCTATTCTGGAAAGAAACTTGCAAGTGAGTTGAATGAAATGCTATGGCCGAACACGTAGCTGACATCTAGAGTACATCGATACTTCATTTTTCAAACACTGAAAACGGAAATCCAGTGTCAGTCCAAAGGTGTGAAAGGTCACATGACCTGAATTCAGTTTGCACATTGAAATTAAAATTATTGTTTTCATTCCTGAAAAGTGGAGACCATGATCTGTTGCAAAACGTGTTTAATTAACTGCAACACTTGTCTAATAATTATAAACATTGTCTAACAATTACAACAAATATCTAATAATTACAACAAATATCTAATAATTACAACAAATATCTAATAATTACAACAAATATCTAATAATTACATCACTTATCTAAGTCGTTATGTACTTTGGGGTGAAGTTGTAGTAATAAATTATAACAATTATTAGCTATAGTTAACATATAAAACATCTACAAGTATGGATGCAGAGTATGGACCACTGGTTAAATTTGCATATGTGCAAGTGTTATGCCAGGGATGTGCTGATGTCAATTTGACCCCAGTCAGTTATACAAATTTTTAAAAATGTTTAAGAATCAAAAGGAATAAGGAAATACATATTTCTTAGTTTCTCCTTATAAGCAAATAACATGAAGAGTCTGATCAAGCTCAAGCTGCACTATAGTCACTCTTCACAATCACGACCTAGCTTCAGTTTTCAGAGCACAGGCACAAGGTAGTTCACACTATAGTCACTCTTCACAATCACGACCTAGCTTCAGTTTTCAGAGCACAGGCACAAGGTACGTCACACTGCAGTCACTGTTCACAATCACGACCTAGCTTCAGTTTTCAAAGCACAGCACAAGATACGTCACACTGTAGTCACTGTTACAATCACGACCTAGCTTCAGTTTTCAAAGCACAGGCACAAGATACGTCACACTGTAGTCACTGTTACAATCACGACCTAGCTTCAGTTTTCAAAGCACAGCACAAGATACGTCACACTGTAGTCACTGTTACAATCACGACCTAGCTTCAGTTTTCAAAGCACAGGCACAAGATACGTCACACTGCAGTCACTGTTCACAATCACGACCTAGCTTCAGTTTTCAGAACACAGGCATAAGCTCACACACTCACAAGATAATCTAATAAACTCACCAAATTAGCTCACACATAACAAGATTATCTAATAAACTCACCAACTTAGCTCACACATCACAAGATTATCTAATAAATTCACCAACTTAGCTCACACACTCACAGGCTTATGTAACACTTTCACTCTAGGGACAAAGTTAATTTTAACAGAATCTCAAAGTAACTTGTTAATGGTCTAAGGAGCAATCTGAAATTGAAATCCCACTCAATAACATTGTAAAAATCATTCTTGAATAATTTAACTAGCATCTTTAAGAAAACTGATTTCTTCTAAACATTCTATTACAGACATATCACTTCACAATATCTTGTTTTATTGATTCCATTAACGCTTTGCCTTTTTCCGCTGTGGCTAAACCCACAACAAATATTAGTGTTCAAATCACTCTAGGACTCGGCAAATGTACACTGGTTGACTTTAAGGTAGAATGTTATTTAACCAGTTGCATGATCATGCTGAGTAGTACTGTTTTAAAAGAATGGATCTACTTTAAAAAAGGATGTTTTCATATTGTAGTATTTCAAAATTAGATTTTAATGCCAATCCCTTTCTGTTTCATGTGCGTCATTTCTGGACATCCTGTGTGATGTAAAGCTATTTAATTTTTCTAGCTGTTTATTTTCCAAATAAAGAAATTAGATGTGGCTCGAAACAGCAGTTAATGTTAATATAAAGCAATTTATTTTGTTCTAGGGCAGATGTGGCTCGAAACAGCAGTTAATGTTAATATAATGCAATTTATTTTGTTCTAGGGCAGTACGATATAATCTTTCAAATTATTCAGGAACATGATTGTGCAATGTTTTAGATAACCTAATTCTCTCAAGTTTGCCTATTTAGGGTCTTCTGAAGAATGAAAAGTAAAATTGCGAAATAAAGGTAAGTCTTGAATTAACGCTTATGACATTCTTGACCACCACATAAGGTCAGTCCTCTTAGTGCTTGAGAACAGTTGAGTGTCGAACAGCAGGATGTTTCAGTTAATGCTAAGGTCAGAGGCAGCATTTTATAACAGGGAAGGTTAAGGTAGAGTGCACAATAATGTTAGTAATAAATACATTTTAAGAGTAGTCTTGAGTGCTGCTCAAGGTCAGTACTGAGTAAAGTTTACGGTTATTAGCAAGATAGCGTTTAAATTCAGATATGAAAACGGCTTAAGGCTAATTTATGTAACAATTAAAAAATACTAATTCTGAATTATACAGTTAAGAACAGTGCATTGCTATAATCAACGTATACTTTATATTTAGTCTGAATTATACAGTTAAGAACAGTTAATCAACGTATACTTTATATTTAGTCTGAATTATACAGTTAAGAGCAGTGCATTGGTATAATCAACGTATACTTTATATTTAGTCTGATGCCAACGAGTTGCAGTGATCTATCCACTACTAAAACTTTTAATGTAGTTTCAGTTACTTTGGGGAGTAAATTTTAATTTGCTTTCCAATTCCAGTTGCAGAGACACCTTTTGTTTGATTATAATTATTTATTGAAAAAGATTTACTTATTCTTTTACTTTACTCAAAACTGTTTGTTTGTTTACTTTCTAGCGATTGAAATCATCAAACGAACAAGTGAGCAGCCATGTGGTATGATGTCACGAAGGCACGTAATGGCAGCAGTAATTTGAACGTCGTCAAACGAACAAGTGAGCAGCCATTTGTTATGACGTCACGAAGGCACGTAATTGCAGCAGTAATTTGAAATCGTCAAACGAACAAGTGAGCAGCCATTTGTTATGACGTCACGAAGGCACGTAATTGCAGCAGTAATTTGAAATCGTCAAACGAACAAGTGAGCAGCCATTTGTGATGACGTCACGAAGGCACGTAATGGCAGCAGTAATTTGAACGTCGTCAACTGCTATGCCGCGATTGACTTTCGTTTTCAACAAAAAACATTCTGCTAACGAACTCAACTTGACTATCGACACATACGCCAGCCACGTGCCGCACAGAGCAAGAAACAGACCAAACCAAACAGAACATTTTCTTGTGGATCCTTCTGTTCATCAACCAATCACGCTGTTAGCAGAGACCAAATTACATCGCCAGGAGAGGGAATAAAAACAACATAGAACCCGAGCCAAACAAAGTGAATTCAAAATGCTTCCCAAGTCACACTTCATCTTGTCGTCGTCAAGAGACAATAAATTTTCTGGCCTTGCATAGAGTATCATTTCTTTTATAACTATTACATTTTCGAAAAATCCTTTAATAAAACCGCAGATGCTGTGCAAGTACAATTATTGAATACGTGACATACTGTGATTACATAGTTTTCACAAGATTACTAACATGTGGATGTAAAGATGTATTTATTATATTTATTGATTCGCAAAAACTAGACATATAAATTATATACTGAGTAATGCAAATATCTAATCTAATCGAATCTAATAAAATCTATTCTATTCTATCTATATATCTATCTATCTTGGTTCTATTTCATTATCTCTGTATCACTATACTCTCATACCTTCTATTCATAGTATTCATTACTGTTGTCCAAATCTTGATGGCCGCAATTTGATGTTAAATATACGACAAACTTCTTGAATAGCGTCTTCATTGTCACCAAAAGTTGATAGTTCATTAACATAACACGTCTTTACTGTCACCAAAAGTTGATAGTTCATTAATAACATAACACGTCTTCACTGTCACCAAAAGTTGATAGTTCATTAACATAACACGTCTTTACTGTCACCAAAAGTTGATAGTTCATTAACATAACACGTCTTTACTGTCACCAAAAGTTGATAGTTCATTAACATAACACGTCTTTACTGTCACCAAAAGTTGATAGTTCATTAATATAACACGTCTTTACTGCGGCCATTTGCAAAACTATTCCTTCAATAAGAGAGTATTATGTCCATTTGGTAAATTATTCACTTAACAAGACAGTAGTGTGTCCATTTGGTAAATTATTCACTTAACAAGACATTATTGTGTCCATTTGGTAAATTATTCACTTAACAAGACAGTATTGTGTCCATTTGGTAAATTATTTACTTAACTAAAAATTGTGTGACCATTTAGGCAAGATGTTATTATACCATTTTTGGATTAAGTTTCTTTCGGCTAGGGTGAGAGTTAATTGACCTGATATCAAGTCAATATAGTAAAACGTCATTTAGACAAACATGGCTTGTTGTGATCAAGTCAATATATTGTAAAACGTCATTTAGACAGACATGGCTTGTTGTGATCAAGTCAATATATTGTAAAACGTCATTTAGACAGACATGGCTTGTTGTGATCAAGTCAATATATTGTAAAACGTCATTTAGACAAACATGGCTTGTTGTGATCAAGTCAATATATTGTAAAACGTCATTTAGACAGACATGGCTTGTTGTGATCAAATGAATACATTGTGTGACACGTGCGCCACTTAGTTAATGAAGATAACTATTATTTTAAATTAATCTTTCATAACTAATTTCAAGTGATGAGAATATTAATTTTATTTTATTAATGATCCTCCACTCGTCTCTCACTTGGCGGATGTTGGGGGTTGTAAACGTTTTCACAGTTCCACAACATAAATCAACATTTACAGCCACATAAGGTTTTCTGTAGGAGGAAAACTTCTTACTAAGGAGAAGACAAATCCGACTTTAATCTATATTTAGTAAACCCCCGTCCACCCACTTTCTTCTCCGACATAAGATTATCAACATGCACAAGAAGGTCATAAATTTAACAATAAATTTATTAAAAGAAAACTCAACTATACAAATGACAATTATAATGAAACGGATAATTTGACATTAGTATTGCATGAACCCACATTCGCGTCATTATGGTTTACAGTCTCTCTCTACATATATATATATATATCATAATAAAATTACAGCTAATTATAGTTCAACAATAAAGTTAATACAAATTATAGGTTAGTCCTATCAGATAATAGAACTAATTTTATTATGTTAAATGCATAAATTAACGTGACCTGGATGAAGTACAGCTTCTGCAAGCTTTCCACTGCCCTTTTCAATTACGTCACAGTGTCAAAATGTCCGCGCTCAACACGTGTTTCCGCCTCATGCGCAAGAAAACATTGACGGGTCGTTATTCTCTCAACCTGACACTCTCCTGCCACCAGTTTCTATTCGTGTAATAAGACCTGCCAGTTACACGCACTAGGGGTATTATTCCAAATATCATTAAACAGCTGACATTCGGGGTTCTTAAGATTCCTTTAACTTTGTTCAACTTAAATATGTCTCAACACACTTAGGTTATTACTTCAAATGTCAGTAAACAGTTAACATTCGGGGTACTAAGATTCCTTTAACTTTGTTCAACTTAAATATGACTCAAAGCACATTTACAAGCGGCAAAGGTCGTTTGTTTAAGTTAGTCAGTTCGTTTTTTAGAGTGAATCAGTTTATAATGAATGCATTAAATAGAACAAAAACAAAATTAGAATACATAGATCTTGTAACTGTGATATTCAATCGAAGGGTTATAAATTTGTTTGAATATTGCTCTGTGACACAGGACTGATTCTTTTTTAAATCAAGTGGACACAAAATTGAACATTTTACCTAATACAAATCAAATGAGAAATGAAAACACAGATTAAAACTTCCAGTAAAAGTTTGTAAATGTTGTCAGTTATTTAGCGAATCTGTAATATAGAACCAGCTGATGTGCAAATCCATCAGACATCAAAACTAAAATAGCACTTAACTATACTAATGAAGCTACGTCAGAAGCTATGTAAAAAAAAAAAACTGTTTAGTCTGCACGCACTTTCTTAACCACGAGCCCCCTCCATCTCAAATGTATATTTAGAAACATTTGTGATTGTCTGGTTTAACTCACGTTTCCATTTCGATTAGCACATCGTCTGTAATGTTAACCTTCCGTGCTGTTTACATTACTAATATGAGAACATTATATGTGGTAAATGTCCCGCTACTTTTAGTTTATTGTATTTTTATGTTCGCCAGACGGGCTTCATGAACCAAAGGACTAAACTCACTTCTCTCTCCAGAGAGTTGTCTTTCCGACATAGAGCTGCATAGTTTGAAATATTAATTAGTTCTGCATGGCCTATCCCCAACGGGTGAGATTTCAGTTGGATTGTGAATGTTTACGGTTGCTAACAAAAAATAAATAAAAAGGGGAAAAATTGCAAAGTGAACGGAGCTACATGAAGATATTTTGTATTAAAATCAAAATCGCCACCACCACCACCACCACCAACAACAACAATAACATAATCATCACTACCAACAACAACAACATAATCACCACCACCACCAACAACATAATCATCACCACCACCACCACCAACAACAACATAATCATCACTACCAACAACAACACCATAATCACCACCACCATCACCACCACCACTACCTCAGCCAGCATCACGATTACCACGCACGTTATCACCATCACCCAAAGTTTGAAAATGAAGGACTGTTTTTACTTTTACATGTGATTACAAATCCATGTTTCATTTTTCCCATAAAAGTTTTAGAGTGGGTTTAACAAGAATAATAAATGTATCTGTAGCTGTGGGATTCACAGATGAATAGAAATTAAAAGTCCAATTGAATTATTATTTTTCCAATTTGCAAGTGATTATCCTCCTCTATGTGTGTCACTGTGTGTGATGAGATTACATATACACACTTGAATGCACATGCAATATATTATATATACATTGTACTCATTAGTATAATCACTTTCCGATATTGTTAGAAACATTTAATTTCGTCTGCGTTCTGAATTTCAAAATGTTAACTTTTTCTGATAGCAAATCATTTGGCTTTTAGTAAAATAGCAGTTTATCCTGGAATATATTTTCTTAGCACATACATATGGCATTTGTGATGAACACAAGTTTCTTTCTTATTTAAATAAGTTTTTTCTCAAAAAGGTATTTCCTTAGAAATAGATGCAATATAAGGAATGAATATAATATTTTTTTTAATCGTTAACAGAGAAATAAATGATTCTCCTGAATGTCCTTGAATAAATATTTCAAAGTATTGATAAAAGCATATACAGCTCACCTGGATACAAGAATTAGATTTAAACATAATTATCATGCACATTTCTCAAAATATCACTAATTATATAATAAAAAGCGGAAATTAATACGTATTTTTGTGAGGTTTAAGCTAACTTAGTTATTGGTTTTGTGTATTATTATTATTATTATCCAGCCTCTTTCCACGACTTCTGTTTGACTGTCCGCTGTGATCCAAGGTCTCGGAATCTTACCAAGATTCTGGGAGATCCAAGGTTTTACGGAGGATGTGGGCACTTCCGAGGAGCGCTGCTTTGAGTAGTGGAGCAAGTCTGTGATTTCCAGGGAGTTTATTCAGGTAGCCTTCCGATTTAGATGTTATGTTCCCCAAGGCTCCTATCATTATAGGTATCACTTCTGCTTTTACATTCTACAGTCTCTGGATTTCTAATCTGAGGTCTTGGTATTTTTCTACTGTATCTCTTTCTTTTGTTTGTATGTTTCTATCACTTGGAACAGCGACATCAATGATTGTTACTGTTCAGTTGGACTTATTGAGAACTACAATGTCTGGTCTTCGTGCAGGAATCACCCGATCTGTTCTTATCTCGAAGTCCCACAGTATTTTGACTTCTTCTGTTCCGGTGACTGCTTCTGGTTGGTACATCCATGCTCTTTCTGGGGTTTTCATGCCATAGTTTTCTCACATATTTCTATGTATATGTTTTGCCACTTCATTGTGTTGTTTGGTGTATTCTGTTCCAGCCAGAACCTGACATCCAGAAAGTATGTGCTCTGTTGTCTCATCCATGGATTTGCAGCCTGCATTTGGAATCATTTGAAATTTTCAAGATTTTCGTTTTGTGTGATTTGGTGTTGAGTGCTTGATCTTGTGCAGCTGTTATGAGTGCTTCTGTTTCTGCTTTCAATCCTGCCTCTTTCAACCATTTGTACGTTGATTGCTTTGTTGATATTTCGTCGGCTTGTCATACTGGCCATGCAGAGGTTTCTGGCTCCAGGTATGTGCTAGTTCTTGCTTCGTTGTTTTCTTCCAATGTTTCTGGGGGTTGGAATAGTCCACTCATCTTTACTGCTTCTATCAGTGGATCATCTTTGTGGTTATTCTAGATGTAGTCCACAGGGCCAATGACTTCTCCTTCAATGACATGTTTGATTTTCTTCAGACCTCGGCCTCCCATTTTTCGAGATACATAGAGCTTGTCTACGTCTGCTTTGGGGTGTAAGGCTTATGTATTGTGAGTAGTTTTCTTGTTTTTCTGTCCAGTTCATTTATTTTATTTGCTGTCCAATCTATGATACCTCCAGTGTAGCTTACTATAGGTATTGCGTATACATTAAGGGCTTGTATTTTGTTCTCCCCATTTAGCTTGAACTATTCCGTTTTATTTGATTCCATGTATTCCACACATATAATACTGTTCTGTTTTGTTTCCTGTTTTACAAACGTGCAATACTGTTCTTGTCGCCGCTGTACCCTGGGGTGACTTTGTAATAATGAATTATATGAAATAGTTGTAATTAGTTATGATACAAGACATCTACAAGTGCCGATGCAGAGTATGGGTCACTTGTTATATATGTATATCTGCAAAGGTTACATCGATATACTAGTACTAGGGAGTGAGTATTACATGTGTTCATGGTTTCTGTATGATGATCAATATTTCTAGTAAAAATATTTTGTCTGATTTGAATAATTCCTACAGAAATATAATTATTTGTTGTGAATAGCAAATAACTGCGTTATTAGGATGAGAAAAGCGTGTGCAAACTATAATTAATTTAATCAATTCATTATCAAGTAAAATGCAATCAAACGCCATACCCAGCGTGCAATGGGAGGTGGCACACTTCAAGGAGAACAAGTTTGTTTTAATGACTAAGTGCAATATTGATTGCACAGTTATGTTTTAATGGCTAAGTACAACATTGATTGCACAGTTATGTTTTAATGTCTAAATGCAATATTGATTGTACACTTATGCTGTTTCATGTGTGAAGTGTTTAGAATGCAATACATTTAAAAACGAATTTTAGATAATACTGGAGTTATGAATTTATTGTAGAATATATTAAGAATTAAAAACTAAATTTGTTGTCTTTATTCATATTTAACCCAACAGACTGGGAACGTGTCTTCTCTAGAGTGCTGGAAAGTAAGCAACATAAACCGCTAAACATGGACATTAAAACGTTCTAAAATGTATTCAAAATGATCACTTAATAACAGTATGTTCATTGATGTAAGGATTTTATACAATTCTAGTCGTGTAAACTAGGATCGTAGTTTGTAATTATCCCCCCTTGCATATTTAAATTAATGAGAATAATGAATTTTCTGATATGAGTCAATGAAGACGGAGTGAATAAATAAATGTAAAAGTTTTCCACTGTAGATCTTCGACCGGAAATATTTCTCAAACCGAATTTGTTTAATGACAGGTATTGCTGATTGGCGGATGCAGAGAAACTAGGGTAGACAATAATACATCACCCTTTCCCTTGTGTGAGAGTAGTGTATTAAGTAGAAACGGAAGTGGACTAGACGACTGACAGGCATAACGATGAGAATGAATAAGACATAACGATTTTCATAAATCGAAAATGATACAACAGTGCAAGTAAGAGAATGACATCGACCCAGAAAAACAGCGTGAAGAAAGGAAATGAAGCAGAGTAAAACGACTACGCTTTCAGACGTTCTCTCATTCCGACATCGCGAAGCGTAAAACAAAAGTTATGGGAATGTCATTCTCTCACAGAGACAATGTGCTGTCGTGTGTCACAATGTTTGCAATATTTTCGGTACATTTGTACGTATCTTTCTGAGATTCCATGCAGCAGGATATTCTTTAAACTTGTGAATGGAAGACACTGCAAGATGACTTAAAAGACCAGTACACCTTTCGTTGCTGGTTTAGTAGAACACGTGATCTCTCGCTGCCAGTTGGCAAATGGACGAATAAAACATCAGTAGCTACGTAATAGTTGATTTATATTGATAATAAATGACGTAATAGTTGATTTATATTGATAATAAATGATGTATTCATGCTGAGCTTTCACTTACAGCATTCGTCCACTTCGCGAACGGTAGTGCACACTTATCTCTCCAATACCCAGTGAAGTGCTGACGTAGGAAGCGCAAACAGTTCGAGTGCACAAACTAAAGACAGAAACACAAAAACTAATCCCATCGGGTGACGTCAAGAAACGCATTCCCAGTGCTTCTTTCAGATGGCCAATTTTATTTTTCTTGGCAACGGACGGCTAGAACTTACAGTAATCATTGAGCCTCTGTAGCATATCAATCCTCAGCTTGTCACCAAAGGGTCGTTTCTAACTTGTAGGGCCAAGAACTCTACAACAATATAATGGAGTTACCCGCATTTATTGCCCTTTTGCATCGCCACGCATCGTCAAGAGTCAGTGCTCACTCGCGCATTAATTGAAGTCGGACTGATTTTCTTTTTATTTCTTGATAATGACCAGCCGAAAATTTTCCTCGTTGGTTTCTGTTTGTCCATAAACATCTGATAACATCATCGATGTCCACCCAACATCTTCAGAAACATGAGTGAATTTTTCAATGATCTCGTTTGTAACACCAAAATATAATATCCATTGAGATGTAATCTCTTTTATATTTGCCACGATTTCGTTTTGCTTTGTGTTATTTTTTTCTGGTTCTTCCACTGATTTGAAGCGTATCCAACATTATAGGGGCGCAGCCATATTTGTTGTGTAATCTTAACGCAGCAGAATGATTTAGCAGACTGACGGAACAGTGACCTTTAAACTTTATAATCTTTGCCATGTGGAGTATGGGATTAATTCATCACATGCTCGACAAAGACCGTATGTTCTTGATAGTCTTAGACCACTCAATATGATCCGATTAGTGACGTACAATGGACAGAATCTGAAATCTTAGTTATCAATAGAGTAATCCCATCCTAACTTACAACTGACATACACTTTATTAATATAATCTCATTTCACCCTATACAATGATTCGAGACAGGTAATTTACAATTGAAAGACCACGAATATACGTTTACAAAATGTAATTAGACTTTGATTATGTCAGTGATATCTTTTAGAAAGCATTGATTTCAATACTGGAAAAGGTAATTTCAATTAATCTTCTTAAAAGTTATTATAGAACACGTGTGTGTGTGTGTGTGTGTGTGTGTGTGTGTGTGTGTGTGTGTGTGTGTGTTGTGTGTGTGTGTGTGTGTGTGTGTGATATTCACTGCAGGATCAGGTGATGTCATTGGCATCTCGAACGTCAGTCATCATTTGAATGTAATTTGGATCGCCATTTTGGATCGCCATATATTTCAAAGCATGGGTAATGTTTTAATGAGTAGTCCCGCTTGCTATACTTCCTTGAAAACATATTGGAATCTTGCACAGTTTGTTCAATTAATCATCAAACATCGATTTGATTACTCTAATAAAATGAATTTTGAAAGCACATTTGAGTGGACAAAAGGGAGAACGAATAGTGGATAACATTTATATGCCAGTAGACAATTCACAAAAATGGAAGTAAACAAGACATGTTTGATTTAATAAGAAATATTGCATCTGGATGTTCAGATGAAAATAATGTGCTTTTTTGCTCCAGCTGAAAATAATGAAGCCATTCGTTAGTTGGCAAAATTTTGCTTCCACTGGTATAATTATAACTTACTCTAACTACCATTAGTCTTGTCAGTCTCTCCTGAGACTAGGGCATTACATTTTGCCTGGTCTCATTTCAATAAATTATATATATATCTAAATAAAACAGATTGGTTCGTGGAGCACGAGGTGTACTAGCAATGAAGTGTGACGCAAGTACGTTTACCTAAGCCATTCAAGCTACAAGGAGGAGTAGACTGGATTTATTTTTAGCTGAAATACAGTATTAGGCAAATGGAAGCTAACTAAACAATTATATTTTTTATTTGTAAATCCAACCTCGACACAGTAGTGGGCCGAACCTCAGTCAGTATAAATGGAAAAATTGAAGTAAAAGTGAGAGATCCTCAATTTCAGGCGGAATTAACATGGTGTGTTTCTATCCATGAATGTATAGGTGTGGGAAAGTACCTTGACCCCTGGGTCAAGGTGTGCTGTAAACATAACGTGACAGAGATAATAAATTCGATCAACGAATGAAATTCAATCACTTGTCTTGGAACTAATACCAGTTAGGCAGGAAAGAGATAATCCACTCAAAGACCATACAGTCTGTGTGGTTGAAGTCTAAAAGGACTTACAAAAAAGAGTGAATTAATTTTGTGAAAAATTCACAAGTCATTGATACAGCATTTTTCTAACTCTTTGTTTGGGAGAAATGAAAAGTACATTTTATTTGGTATTGTATGAAAAGTACATTTTATTTGGTATTGTATGAAAAGTACATTTTATTTGGTATTGTATGAAAAGTACATTTTATTTGGTATTGTATGAAAAGTACATTTTATTTGGTATTGTATGAAAAGTACATTTTATTTGGTATTGTATGAAAAGTACATTTTATTTGGTATTGTATGAAAAGTACATTTTATTTGGTATTGTATGAAAAGTACATTTTATTTGGTATTGTATGAAAAGTACATTTTATTTGGTATTGTATGAAAATTACAGAACTTTGTGTATATGTAGGATGATAAGTAGAATATCATATATATTTTAATCTATTTTTTCAGTTTAGTGGAATTGTGATCAGCATAAGAATTATAGCACTGATCAAAATTCACAAGCATATTGTACAGAATAATCAAATTAGTGAACATAGAAATAGTGGTTCAATTACATAAGCATTCTCCAATTCAAATCATAGATCAATAAGAAATATGTACGAAATATTCTGCCCATTCTTTATTTATCAGTCAGTTTACATAACCTAACAATCGCTTTTTGACCATTCTTTCTTTATCAGTCAGTTTACCATAACCTAACAATCGCTTTTATGACCATTCTTTATTTATCAGTCAGTTTACCATAAGCTAACAATCACTTTTATGACCAGACGTATGCTTCGTTATAATGGTGTAGAAGAAGAAGAGAGTACAAATAAAATTTAAAAAAACTTCGCTGCCACGAGTTTCATAGTAGTTCAGAGGACACAGTCATACAGAAGGCTTTTCTCTTCCACATGCACATACAATTATTATTCCTTTAAAAAAGTGCGTGTGTATGTGTGTGCGTATATTTTGTGTGTGTACTTGTTTCAAATGGAATTAGAAATGTGCAGAACTATTTTCTTACATTGGCAAATCATTTTAAACAGGTGGACATTAGAAAAAAAAAACATAATGGCTTAGTGCTGACCGTTAGGAAATGTAATCTTGGGAAAACGCAATCTGAAACATCTAAATCAAGCAAAATTACACAGAAAAATAAACAGTTTAAACATATTAAATTAACACTTTTCACTCTCTTTCTCTCTCTCACACACACACATACAAACACACATATAAACGTGCACACTCATAAACACACATACAAACGTGCATAATCATAAACACACATACACATTCAAGTTTTAATTATCCTAAATAGCACACATTGTTAACCATCGTTCTATCAGTTTTGCCAAATTCTTATATGCCATGTTTACAATAAAAACAAAATGGCGTCATCAACTTTCCCGATGATTACCATCTGAGACTGGAAAGGCGCATTGTTACTTAAGCTCTATATATGTCACTTGGTAGAGTGAGAGCTGACCAACAACCCTTGCAGTTGCGCGAAGAGTTGTCGTTCCTATCCTAATTGCATGACTTTAATAACTCTTGTCAAATTCACAAACGGTTGTCCAGACAAGCATAAGCAGAATATAGCAATTATTGTACAAAAACGTTTTCGTCATATCAAATTCCCTTAACTCAGGAAGGTCCAAAATGATTACGATTTGGATAGGTTCATTGTAATAATAGCGAGAAATAAGATCCAGCCAGCATTGATTTATTACTAAGATCACCACAGCTTCACTATAATGAATACACCGCAAACCATTAATTAAATCGTTAAAGAGTTAGAAACAGCGCTCAAGTTACGGTTAATTATTTCCACATAGTTGTTACATAAGACGTTGTCTTTCTTCTTCTTAAACAGCACTCAAGTTACGGTTAATTATTTCCACATAGTTGTTACATAAGACGTTGTCTTTCTTCCTCTTAAACAGCGCTCAAGTTACGGTTAATTATTTCCACATAGTTGTTACATAAGACGTTGTCTTTCTTCTTCTTAAACAGCGTGGATGGATGCCTCCTTCCGTCGAGTCACTTGTCACGAACACCTTCCCATTGACATGTTAAGGGTTAACAAGTGAAGAGAGAGCTATAATTTTAATCAAACAAATAATACAATGACTTTGTGTCAGATGTTTGCAAAATCAGCTTATGAATAGCAAGAAGAACAAAGTCAAACCCATCTCGTCTGATGAATGTCCCCAGTGAAAAAAAAGTGCATCTAACAATCCGATCTGAAATGTGTTATTTAATTTAATTATCTCAAATCAATATCCCCAGCACACGTGAAACAAATTCCAATAAATCCAAGGCACGTCTAGCCGTATATTGTATTAACAAAATGTCTCTTTTAGTTTCTTCTTGACATCTTTAAGGTGTTTTTTTCCACTTGTTATTGCCGCGTGAATGAATATTAGATTGTTTTCATCTCTCTCCTTCTTTTCTCTCTCTATTTTCGCAATTTTCTCGTTTCACTCTCTCTTTCATTTCTCTATCTTTTATGACATTTTCTTTCCATTTTCTCTCACTGCCTGGTTTCTTTCTTTCTTTCTTTCTTTCTTTCTTTCTTTCTTTCTTTCTTTCTTTCTTTCTTTCTTTCTTTCTTTCTTTCTTTCTTTCTTTCTTTCTTTCTTTCTTTCTTTCTTTCTTTTTCTTTCTTTCCTTCTTTCTTTTTGTCTTTCTTTCTTTTTTCTGTGTGTCTGTCTGTCTGTCTGTCTGTCTTTCTTTCTTTCTTTCTTTCTTTCTTTCTTTCTTTCTTTCTTTCTTTCTTTCTTTCTTTCTTTCTTTCTTTCTTTTTTTCTTTCTTTCTTTTTTATCTTTCTTTTTTTTGTTTCCTCTTTCTTGTCCTCTCTCTCAATTTCTGTATTGTTTATTTTATAATTCTCCAATCCCTACATTGTTGATCTCTCTTTCACTTTTTAAATTGTCTTTCTCTCCACGTTTTTCATTATTTATTTTTATTATTTTTAGTTAATATATATTTCTTTATTTTTAATTTTCTCTCATTAAAAAAATTCTTTCGCTCTATCTCTCATTCTGTCTCTCTCTCTGAAATGCATGCACACCTGCACACTAATATCCCGACACGTGTGCTGTCATTTAACGGTAAAATCCCCAACAACAATTGAAAAGTATGATTCTAACACGTGTTTATGTACATAATTAAATACTTACCTCTACGAAAGTGTATACTGTTTACTATTTGTATACGTTAAATATAATGATTCTCTTTAGATGTTTCGCTTATAGTCTGTGTCACTGCTGTATTTTTCAGTGACTTTGAATCTGCAATAGATATTTGTATTCTCATGAGAAGGCCTCTTTTAATCATGAGAAAATTATCATAAGGAGGGACTCAGTCTGAACACTCGACCAAAGAGTCACTGCAAAATATGAGGAATAGAAATGTTATATTTGTACTATTGAGATTTGTCAATTTTGCCTTACTAGCGGAAATGTTATATTTGTACTATAGATTTGTCAATTTTGTTTCGTAGTCTCAATTCAGTTAATTGACGCCACATGGAACTCGCGAGAACACAGAGCAAGAATGTAGGTGCTTGCTTCACGTCCAAATTTAATATTTCTTCATTACCGTGAGCTCTAGTGCAACTATTTCTATATTCCTTGTGCAATATTAATGAAGTCTTTCTTTGCATTTTATTTGTGTCGATGTTTCCACTGGTTTTCGCATACTTATCTTTGATCTTGTCTTCCACACATCTCGGGTTTCGCTTGACAAGCTGTTGAATGCTGGCATGCATTAAGTGCCGTGAAAAAGGTCTCTTACAAAAGAAAATCAAAACGAGTTCTCTTGTCCTTAAAGAAGCATTGTAGAACTTGTCAAAAGCTATTCACAACATCGTATAAAAGTGTAATGATATTGATCAACCACAATCTTATATATAAATTTATTGTTTTTTTGTATTACTCCAAAGAAAAATCGATTCATGCATATTTTACTTGTTGATCATCCTAGAGCAATACAATTTTCTGTCATCTTCATTAAGCGGATTGAGTAAAAAAATGAAAGTCGGGTATTGATTACGAATAACCAATGATTAAATCGTGTACTCTTCTATATGTTGTATATTATTCTATACGTTGTGTGCACTGTTCTTTATGTTGTATCATTGTTCATTACGCTGTTTGTACGTTTTTAGATATTTCATCTTGTTCTATATTTTGTGTATTAAGTTCTATATGTTGTATCTTATTTCATAAGTTGTGTGCTCGGTTCTATAAGTTATGTGCAATGTTTTATACGCTCTATGTACGGTTCTGTAGGACGTGAGCAATGTTCTATACGCTGTATCATCGGTTCTGTGTGATGTGTGCAATGTTCTATACGCTGTATCCTCGGTTCTGTATGATGTGTGCAATGTTCTATACGCTGTATCCTCGGTTCTGTATGATGTGTGCAATGTTTCTATATTGGTCTATCTACAAAGTGCACTGTTCTCTACGTGTGTTCTCGAGTCTATGTTTTGTGATTTGTCTCCACAGTGTTATGAATTGTGTTCACTTTGAACACGTAATACACAATTCTATGTACGTTGTAGGCATTGTTCTGTATATAATGAACAATGTTCTAAGAATAATGTACAATTTTATGTGTATTTACAATGTTTTATACGTTGTAGGCAGTTTTCTATTTGATATATATATAAAAGTAAAAGTAAAACAATGTACAAAATAATGAAACAAAGCATATATATATATATATATATATATGCTTTGTTTCATTATTTAGTACATTGTTTTACTTGGTCTATACGTAAAATGTTAATTGTTCATTTGTTCACTGTTCTGCGTTCTATTCTCCATTCAGTGTTTTGTCTTTACAGCTGTGTTATGTTGAATTCTACACGTTATATTCAGTGTTCATTATGCTGTGTATATTGAATTCTACACGTTATATTCAGTGTTCGTTATGTTGTGTATATTGAATTCTACACGTTATATTCAGTGTTCGTTATGTTGTGTATATTGTTCCATATTTTGTATGAATTGTTGTGAACATTGTGTACCATCTGCAATGCTTGTCAATTACAGAAATGAAATGATTGTACAAACTGTTAAATGCCACATCATAGATATCGGATTGATATGACTAACACTTAAATGTGGCACCAGCATTCTGTACCTTTCTATTTTTACAAACTCTGTTAATGAAATGTGACCCCGTCGTTTGAATGTCTGTTCTGTCTTGTAAGTGCTATTGCATGTGGTATTAGCTATAAATCAAAGTGTTCATCAAGGAATTCCAACTATGTTGAGAGCAAAGTGCTTGTCAAAAGTATTCCTACTATCTTTAGAGCAAAGTGCTTGTCAAAAGTATTCCTACTATCTTTAGAGCAAAGTGCTTGTCAAAAGTATTCCTACTATCTTTAGAGCAAAGTGCTTGTCAAAAGTGTTCTAACCATGTTTAGAACAAAGTGCTTGTCAAAAGTATTCCTACTATCTTTAGAGCAAAGTGCTTGTCAAAAGTGTTCCTACTATCTTTAGAGCAAAGTGCTTCTCAAATGTATTCCTACTATGTTTAGAGCAAAGTGCTTGTCAAAAGTGTTCCTACTATCTTTAGAGCAAAGTGCTTGTCAAAAGAATCTGAAATATTTCTATATCATAGTGCTCGTCACAAGTATTCCTACTGTCTTTAGAGAAAAGTGTTTGTCAAAAAATCCGTACTATTTGCAAGCTTTGACAAGTAGGTCTATACGTGTCAATCTCTAGACACTGGTAAAACCTGTTACTGAAATGGCGAAGACGGAGTGAAGGTGATCACTCCTGTGTGTGACATATGGGCTGCATCTGTGAACTGTCAATCTGTAAACACTAAATAAATTAGAGTAAGTTCGGTTTAAATGTGTCTTAGTTGACGTGTGAACATATGTGTACCTGTCAATCTGTAAACACTAAATAAACTAGAGTAAGTTCAGTTTAAATGTGTCTTAGTTGACGTGTGAACATATGTGTACCTGTCAATCTGTAAACACTAAATAAACTAGAGTAAGTTCAGTTTAAATGTGTCTTAGTTGACGTGTGAACATATGTGTACCTGTCAATCTGTAAACACTAAATAAACTAGAGTAAGTTCAGTTTAAATGTGTCTTAGTTGACGTGTGAACATATGTGTACTTGTCAATCTGATCTGTAAACAGTAAATAAACTAGAGTAAGTTCAGTTTAAATGTGTCTTAGTTGACGTGTGAATATTTGACAATTGGTCAACATTAATCAACAGAAACGGAATATGTATAATGCGTTTGTCAATCTGTTAATAATATTCAGGAAATGTAAAGTCTGCTTGGAGTTATTTGTCAGCCTTTAAATACTTTTAATAAGTATACGCAATCGGCTTTGAGAGCATCAATGTGTGTCTGTAAATATTTGATTAGAACCCATATTAGTGTAATTGTCCTTGGAGACGTCGGCAACTCTATAAAAGATTGCTAACAGTCAACTTGTTGGCAAATTAAAATGAAGATTTTTATTTGGCAATATTCGTTAACCGAATTTTTTCAGCAAGAGAGTAGAGGAAAGGAATTTTATTAAACATTAATGGCGACCGTTTTGAGGGATTCTCTAATGATTGTGGAGCAGTTGCCAATCTAATTACACGTGAATAGAGAAACCTAAAGCCACGTGGTACAGTCACCATGGGAATCATGCAATCCATATTTAGACGGTCGAGTTGTTTAATACGACTGAAGTGTTTTGCGATCAAAGGGGAAAACCGCACACTTTTTTCTTCTATTGTGGGCATATTCACAAAGGGAAGTACTTCCTTCTCTTCCATCAAGGACAGTTTTACATTAAGTTCTTTATTTATTCGGAAATAGCGTGTTTGTTTATTTTCTCCCTTGTTCTCTTAGTCGCCATTGCAAGTGTGTGGAAGTTCATTTCACACGTCGCATGTCAAGGATGCATAATACACAATGCATTTGGTTTTCTTCCTTTGCCAATGACTTAATATAGTCATTGTCAAGCCATTCGATTTGCAATGAATGCTGCAAGCCATATCTCTTTTTCCCTATTTGGTTTGGCTTTTTGCCCTCCTCTGAAGATATTACCGCCACCGTTTTTGCCTCCTCATTACGTCATGTGCCTGCTGTCCTTTTTGTTCCCTCCTCAAGGCATTCACCTGCCATCTTATTAGCCTTCTCCTGCCGTTTCTTTTCCATCTCATTAAGATATTTGTTTGCTGCCTTTCTTTTCTAACCTTCTCGTCTTTGTTTTTCCTTATGCAGCTTTTCGGAATATTAAATATTTCAGATGGCACTAGATAATATCTCATAATTTCTAAAACAAAAATTCTTCTATTGTCGGGTGTGTAGACTGGTTTGATGTATATTAGAATTTACTTGAATTATTTCACCAGGTAAGCACTTTATCCGTGACTCGAAAACCCACCCGTGAACAAATTACATAAACTCTATCAATGTGCGCATTTCCATCGACACGGCCAATTGTTGTTTTGCCTGATATTTTGCCAGCCAGCAACACGGTCAATTGTTGTTTTGTCTGAAATTTTGCCAGCCTGCAACACAGAGCGCACTGATATGCCAACTAGAAGGAAGGAACCACATGTCTTTGATTTGGATGGATGTGTAAAAGTAACCTTTAGCTCCGTACCATTCGGATGTGTAAGTAAGTGCGCAATGTTCTTATGTATATTTCATAAACTATGATCAGCAAATAATTTCAACAGAAGCTCTAATGCACAATAGAGTTTCATAATAAACTCTGATGCACCAAATAGATTCACAATTAATCTTATACACCTGATGGTTTTACAATAAGCTCTGATACGCCCTTCTTTTACAAATTGTAAACTAGCTTGCTGCCATTACGATCACGTGACTAGTCTCCACCAATCAACAAAAGGAAATTCCGTCAAAGTGGCAAGTTGCTTACAGTCTTTCCTTGTTTTCTGAACTTCATTGGATAATTATTTTAGAATCGTTCAAAGAAATATGTGGATATTTAAACGTTCAGTGGTCCTTTTTTTGCAATAATATATAACTATAGTTGGGTCCACCCCTCTTTCGAATAATATATCATTATATCTGGATCCATTCCTTTTTTCCAATAATATATAATTATATATGGGTTCATTTCCTCTTTCCAATAATATATAATTATAGGTGGGTCCATTTCCTCTTTCCAATAATATATAATTATATATGGGTTAATTTTCTCTTTCCAATAATATATAATTATAGCTGGGTCCATCCTCTTTCCAATAATATATAAATATAGCTGGGTCTATTCCCTCTTTCCAATAATAAATAATTATACCTGGGTCCATTCTAAGCAAAATGGATAGCGTTTTGAAGGTTGGGCATTTTGATCACTTTCATGGGTTGAAAGAAATGGTTGTGACATTCATTTGGCTTTTATGTTAATATTTAGAAGCCGAACATAACCGAAATATTACAACGTCATACAGAAGAGATATACAACTTTCCAAATCAAATGAAGTTTCAAAATCGACCATTCCACTCCATCTTACATACTTCGGCCCCTTGCTGAGAATGAGGCCGGCTGACGTCCAACTCATGTTGATGTGTTATTCCATCCTCTCAGTCTAACAGATAAAGTTTAACTGGGATTGTTCTTCGCCCCTCCCCCTCCCAGCCCACTTCCCCATCTCAATCAGAGCTAGAACCAATCCTAGTGAGCATTTTTATTAGAGTTGTCCCTCGCATCTAATCCACCCCAAATAATAAATATTGAAGCAAGAACCAACTTATTTATTTCTGCCTAAGTCCTCTTCCAACTTCATTGGATCTCGTGGGCGAGTGAATGTACACTCAAGGGAAGTGAGAGAGAGTTTATTATCCTGAAAAGAATAGACAGGGTTTATTTCTGGACACTTGAAATAGGGCTCCTAAGCCATAGTGCATCTGTCCCTAGAATGTAGTTTTTGATAATCTTCTGGTTTTTGTCATGTCTATCAATGACATTGATCAATTTATCTTTCGTTCCTTAGTCCAATGAATAGCCCAGAGGCCGGCAGTTTCCGGCGTTGTAGGTTTTGGTCCTCCTAGTTTAGAGACCTTGTTCAGATTTTATCTCCTACTCGCCTCTCACCATTGAAAGCCTCTTTCAAACATTCTAGATGGCGTCCTCATACTGCCCTTCACTACGTCATGCCAGCCAAGACTAGACGTAAAATAGATTCTAGATTAATTTGTAAATGTATATGTTTGGTGAGCTTTGTATTATTTCACTGTCAGATAGTATATTGGTTTCATTTGAATAATTTATAATTTGCTTTCTTGGTTTATGTTCTCATACGTTTTATGAGACATAGTTTGATGCATTTAAAAGTAGTATTTTGTGGCTAATACGTAGCCTTCCAATAGTATTTTGTGGCTAATACGTAGCCTTCCAATAGTATTTTGTGGCTAATACGTAGCCTTCCAATAGTATTTTGTGGCTAATACGTAGACTTCCAATAGTATTTTGTGGCTAATACGTAACCTTCCAATAGTATTTTGTGGCTAATATGTAGCCCTCCAACTTGTGGCTCATCCATCTAAGCCCAGTTTTCACTCACTCTCAATAAGGCAACCTATTTTCCATCTGTTTGTCTATCAACTCACAAACACTTCATAACTAAACATATCATTATAGCCTTCTGAAGTATTACATATTAAAACAAACATGACCATTCTGAATTAAAACCGAAGATTTATTTTTTACAAATGTTGGAAAATTACAAAAGCTTCCTTATTCAATGATTTATATGAGAACATTGAAATGTGTAAAGTGTCATGAGTTTTTGCGGAATCGGTCCAAGCCCAAGCCCAAGCTGGTAGCACTTCCCATAATTAAATAAGTGTTATTTACTATTCTCTCTGATGAATATGATGATGCATTTTGGAAAGCACTTCCAGCCCAGGCCGATTTTTGCACCAGGGAGTGGGTGGTTTGGGGTGGGTGGGATAAGATGGTTGGACGAGATGGCTATGCCAACTTTTGTTGTTGTAATAGGAATTTATGTCTTTAAAATAATCTATGTCGAACGTATCATTGCTGTGTGTTGTCTCTTTGAGGATGTGCCATTGTCGTATTGCATTGTTTGATTGGTTGCTTTGTTTGATTGGTTGCTTTCTTTGATTGGTTGCTTTCTTTCTCTAGGCTGGCGGTGATGATTTTTTCTGGGATAGCTCTGAGACTGATTTATGCTTTAATTTAATTTTATTATTTGTAAATTATTATTGCCTAAGATTATATGAGATTAGATATACTATTTTAGATTTTAGTATAATTGCCTGTCTGGTGTTTTTGTATTCTACTCCTTGTTCATGTTTTATATTTCTATTCATTGTTTATTTATTTAATTGTTGGTTGGGGTTTGCCTTCATTTGCCTCCATCATTGTTTTTCTCAAGTGGTTTCTGGACTCCATCATTGTTTTTCTCAACTGGTTTCTGGACTCCTTCATTGTTTTTCTCAACTGGTTTCTGGACTCTCTTTGGTTGTATGTAGTATCCTTTTGATTAAGTCTACAGGTGTAAAGTTCCATTTTGATTGAAACAGAGTGGAAGAGAATATTCATGATGTTGAATTGCTCAAGTGTGTTTGGCATCAGGCAACATCAGAGAGTGGTGTGGTGTAAAACATAAGTGCTTCCCTGAAAATTAGTGTCAAGGAGTGTATGTTCTATTGATATTAGTACTTCATGAGAACTGTTACTAAACACAGTAATTGAAGGATACACTTTTAGGAGAATTTGGAGATAGAAAAACTGATACATGGACAGGCTAGAACCCTCTGAGAAAGCTAGATTAATGATTTTGAATTGTAATTGTTGTGTATTTTGACTTGTTGTCTATTTTTATTTTAATAATTCTTTTTTATAATTTTTCATTCATTTTCATGTCTTTCCTTATCAATTTCACTTTAATAAAAATTATCCTAAAATGTACATAATTATTGTCTCTATTATTCTATATTTAGTGAGTTCACCTGGGGGGTGGGGGGTTGAGTCACCAGGTGGTGGTGGTGTTTGTGTCACTCAAATGTTGTGTCATCCTAAATTTTAATGAATTTATGGCAACCAAAAACATACATACTGTAAAGAAAAAAAATCTATATCAATATTTAAAAAAACATTAATTACTAAATAATTAGTATTTACCAATATTATTATTTACTAATATTGTAATTCTAGTTTGTTAATTTGCTAATTGTAATTAGGTTTATATAATTTTTGTTTATTTGTGCATAACATTTTAGTAAGTTGCTGATTTCAGCAGTATGATAATCAGGTTACAACTTTTATTTGAAATTTCTTTGGAGGCTTAGTGTTTGTGTTTGTGTGTGTGTGTGTGTGTGTGTGTGTGTGTGTGTGTGTGTGTGTGGTGTGTGTGTGTGTGTGTGTGTGTGTGTGTGTGTGTGTGTGTGTGTATGTGTGTGTGTGTGTATGCATGCGTGCGTGAGTGCTTTGAACTAGTAGTCAATTAATTTGCTGGTGGTACTAGCAATGCTAAGCTAAGATGTAAGGTGCGGGGAGGGTGCAAAGGAAGATTTTAGACAACTGATCGGATTAGAATCTGTCATATCTTGACAGCCACCAATTAGAGTCAAGGGAATGTCTGAGAAAAACTGTCCACCTGGGAAGTACCCATTGCCAGAACACTGAACCATGCCATGTAATGCAGTCTGGTCAGTCTCAGAAAGCCAAACAAATCTCTGTCAGTCAATAGTGAGAAACCAATGTCCTTTGGGATATTCTAGCGTGTGTATTTCATTGGAATATTCCTGTGCATGGTTCCTGTCATGTTGTGTGGTCTTGAGACACTAGGACTGGTTTATAGTTTGCTTAGCTTCCCTGATTCTCAACTATCAAGTTGCTGTCCGTATCTGTAGTTCGGTGAGTCAGATTATTTATGACCGGTGTGAGCAGTGTTTCATGTTCGTAAGTGCATCAGTGAGCGCTACATGCTAAGGAACTAAGTTACGAGCAATAAAATTATCGAAGTAAGAGCTCACTAATACTTGTCTTATGGCGGAATAAATCTGTTTGACGATGGCTTACTGCCTAAGAGTTAATACAAGTTCGTGGTACAGCATTCGTTATTTTCGTTTATTGACAGAGGAGAATGCTGGTTATCTGTAGTGAGGTGTAATCGAATGCGAACGACACCCATAGTTATCTCCCTTCTAAGTTCTATCAGGCTTGAGAGCCAGACTATTATTTGTGTTTCGATGCACACAACACAGAGTCTTAAGTTATTACAACTGAGCGTCTGAAGAGGGAGTGAAACTGTGTTGTCGAATAATAATACTGAGATTGTTTTAGCTGTATGCTTTCAGAATTGTATGCTTTCAGAACTGTATGCTTTCAGAACTGTATGCTTTCAGAATTGTATGCTTTCAGAATTGTATGCTTTCGAAATTGCTCATTGTTGATGAAAGGAAGCTGTAACGTTACAAATACTTGCTCTCTGACTGACTTCAGAACAATTGCATCTAACCTGCGAGTGGATTTGTTTATTTTATGTTTGAACTTCTATTGGACTGACATTTTTAATGTTATCTTTATTCATGTTATTTCACCATTTACTCTATTTTTAGTGTTGTATAAAATAATAGAATTTATAATATTTCGTTTTTTTCTTTCTGCCTTGTAACTTCGACTTGATATTTCAGTTATGTTATGTATTTATTTGTATTGTATGTTATGTATTTATTTGTATTGTATGTTATGTATTTATTTGTATTGTATGTTATGTATTTATTTGTATTGTATGTTATGTATTTATTTGTATTGTATGTTATGTATGTATTTGTATTGTATGTTATGTATTTATTTGGCCTAAATAATACTTCTAAACCTTCCTTGTCGTTTTGCATAATCATAGAAGGGGTGGGGCCTGAGCCACATGTAATTGTTAGGTAGACATAGGAAGAGGATCTCACACACACATAAACACAGATACGGACACACACACACACACACCACCACCACCACCACCACCACCACAACCCCTAACCCCACCCCTAGAAGAGTGGTTAGCCTATAAGTCGAGGATTACTGATATTATTATTTACATATACCAATTAATATCACATTGTATTTAATTATGCATCGGTGAAATTAGCGTTCATCTCCCAGTTTAGACTTGAACATATATACAGACATGGAAGGAGATAAATATATTATTTTTTCTATAAAGTTTAAATGTATCTATAGAGCCATCTGCAAAGCCACCTGGTTATGGACTGTTTGTGATGTCTATGTAAGATATTTTTGTAAGACACTTTTGAAAGATGTTCTCATTTACATTATCTGATTTTTGTTGTACTTTTCTATGTTGGTAACGATATTTGGATTGGCGCCACGAGTTTATGTGTATCTTCTTGTGATTTATTTACTAATTCTTTACTTTTAAATGGTTCTAATGGGAGGTTGACTTCTAACATTAATGTTGGTGTTGCAATAATTTTGTATAGCTCTCTACTTATATTATCAGGGGAAAAGTTTCTATTCTCTAATTATTATAGTTTCTTTCTTTCTTTCTTTCTTTCTTTCTTTCTTTCTTTCTTTCTTTCTTTCTTTCTTTCTTTCTTTCTTTCTTTCTTTCTTTCTTTCTTTCTTTCTTTCTTTCTTCCTAGCTTTTTTCTACATTCACTCACTGACAACCTTTGGACTACCGTGACTGCACCTATGAAGAAACGAAGCACCAGTGTCAGCTAGTACCACACCTAAGCCCTTATTAGAGTTAGTTGTGAAACCAGCCTTACTGCCCATTCCCAATCCCTCTTCAGGGCAAGATAATCAGGGTGGCCTACTTCTTGCGGCCACCAAAATCCCTTGTTAAGGGCTAGAAAGAGAGGAAGGGGAAGTTTTAAATATCAAAGGTTACACAGAGATTTATACTAATACAATAATCAATGAGGAAAACGCATTAACTCCATATGATTTCCAAATCAAAACCGAAAACGTCTACCTCAAGAGACTTTCTCCAAACTAACGTGGATATTCTTCCACGACATGTCAGGAAAGGGAGAAAACCCTCGTATTAAAAAAACTATGACGCTCTAGTCTGTGCCATCCGTCTGTGGGAGCATTTAAATGACCACTTCTCAACAGCCAAAAATACCACAACCATCGTTGTGGTAAGTGGAAAAGTGCAAGCTAACATCTAGTGGAAAATACTACCAAAAACTAAAACCAACTCAATACAGACTCTTAAAAAAAATTTATAAAACAATTAAATTTTAAAATTAATTGTTTTATAAATTGTTAAATAATAAGAGTAACCCGACCATTGGCACTCCTATGGTGGTATTTTTGAAAGTGTCTGAGCTGAAGTAAGCTCTCGAGGCAAAAATATTCTAGATTTGCTGGACTGTTAAGATGCGCTGAAACAGGTTACATAAGACTATTATTACTTATCCCTAATAACTCCATTTCTGTTCTCTGATAAGACTATCGTGTTATTTGTATTGACTCTATCGTTGAATTGTATTTACGATAGTCGTAAATAATTATAAAATTAATCGAACGTGGCTTTTGAGAAAATATAAATGTCAAGTATTCTGTTTCATTGTTTTTGTCATAGGTATATTTGATTGTTTATTTAATTGGTAAATGTATTGAATTTCTTGTTGGAGAAGAAAGTGGGTGGGTGGGGGCTCGCTAAATATAGAGTAAAGACAGAGTTGCCTTCTCCTTTAGTAACACGTTTTCCACCTACGGAAAGATTATGTGACCATGAACGTTTATCTGTAATGTTGTGGAATAGAACAAACGTTTACAGCGCCGGTATATCCGCCAAGGGAGAGAGACGAGTGGCGTCTGCTGGAGGATCATTAATAAAAGAAATTAAGATTCTCATCACTTGTAATTATTTATGCAAGATTAATTAATAATGATAATCATTATCATTAAATACTTGGTGTTGGCGTCACAGTATATCCCAAATGAGTTTATTGACTAGATAGTGGCACTGCGCTGTATGTGCGTCTCCATTGTGTTCACTTGTTAACGGGAAAGTTTTGTGTATGTATGTCTCCAATGTGTTTACTGGCTAGAAAGCGTCCTTACAAACAGGTTTGTGTAGATCTATGTCTCCAATGTGTTTACTGGCTAGAAAGCGTCCTTACAAACAGGTTTGTGTAGATCTATGTCTCCAATGTGTTTACTGGCTAGAAAGCGTCCTTACAAACAGGTTTGTATAGATCTATGTCTCCAATGTGTTTACTGGCTAGAAAGCGTCCTTACAAACAAGTTTGTATAGATCTATGTCTCCAATGTTTAAACATTGGCTAGAAAGCGTCCTTACAAACTTAGACAAAAATTGTGTGAATCTATCTCCGTGGCCTTGAACGTACACTTTCGAGTATGACTGAACGACTTTTGACCAATAAATTCCAAACTTCAAATTGTCTTGGAAATGTAGTTGCATCTTCTACACATAATGAAATGAATCTCCCATTGTTTTACTCTGTATCTCTATTGTTTGCTATTCTTCTATCCATTATCGCTCCTGCTCAGGCTTCTTATTTGTAGTTTACTTTTTGGATATCTAAGACATAGAGGACCTATCTGCAGGCTGAGGTCACGAACACTTCAATCATTTGACAGACAATAACGTATTTTAAATATGATCCTTGACCTTCTATATTTACACCCCACCTTGCAGGTACACGCTAAAAATCTCATTTACTACACCCACAACCAAGACTAGAAAACAGCAAATATTTACAAATAATTATGCTGCTTAATAGCGAAATGTACCGACTAACAAACCAAACCGGTGCACGTTGTCGTAAGAAATAAACGCTTATCTGCAAGCCAAAGAAAACAGGAAATGTGAATTCATATAAATGATCTACAAGCAATGCAAAGTTTACTTCTTATGGACTACGACAGTAATATTAAACAGTTCTCTATTTCCTTCCAACTACAACGATAATATTGCACAGGTAATTTACTTCTTATAAACTACAACAATAATATTGCACAGATAATTTACTTCTTATAGACTACCACAGTAATATTGCACATATAATTTACTTCTTATAGACTACAACAGTAATATTGCGCATATAATTTACTTCTTATAGACTACAACGATAATATTGCACATATAATTTACTTCTTATAGACTACAACAGTAATATTGCACATATAATTTACTTCTTATAGACTACAACGATAATATTGCACAGATAATTTCTACACTCGAGGAACGACGTACCTTTCCAACGACATCCATGTTCCCTGTGGTGAGTACATGTTCACTATGGTGAGTACATGTTCAATATGATGAATACATGTTCACTATGGTGAGTACATGTCCACTATGGTGAGTACATGTTCAATATGATTAATACATGTTCACTATGGTGAGTACATGTTCACTATGGCGAGTACATGTTCAATATGATGAATACATGTTCACTATGGTGAGTACTTGTTTATTATGGCGAGTACTGTTCTTCTGTTCACTAGGGCTTGTCTTCTGCAATGTTAAATAATCAGTGTTCTACAATGTTAAATAATCAGTGTTCTCTGCTAACACAAGGTATCGATATTATGTTATCTTTGTAATTCCAAGACTACAGAGCTTTGTCGACTACACTGAGTTGGTCATCGTGGTGATGGCTGGTATGTCGGTTTACAGATCATTGAAGGCTGGGGTATAGGTTTAAGATCATTGAAGTCAGGTGTATGGGTTTACAGATCAATGCAATGAATCTCTCTTGGTCAATCTGATCCACCTCTGCTAGTTGGCACGAAATCAGTTGGTGATATGTTAGTTCCTGCTGTTCACAGAAAGCATTCATTTTTTTTTCTCCTGAAACTCGGATCCGTTCTTGATGGTGCGCGACCAGGAACTTTCCCAAAGAAAAAGAAAAAAGTTTCATGTTTGTTTTCTTGCTGTCCATATAGACGTTGTTGTAGTAATAGGCACACAGCGGTAAAATCTTTTTCTATTATTATGTCTACAGGCACGGAAAAGGTCTTAAAAGGCATCCGCCACTCTGAAGGCTTTAAAACAACAGGAAACAATGACAGTTCTAAACCGGAAGCTGGTACCGAGGAACTTGGAATTATAGAACATAAAGTATACACTTTCATCTTATTGCTGCTTGAAATGACCTGTATACTTTACTTGTTTTAAGTAATGGAAAATGAGCATAATCGTCTTGTTTTCTTTCTCCTAATTAGAGAGATGAAAATAATCTACGAAAACACAGCTTTTTTATTTTTATTTGCAAATCTTGTCCGGTCATTTATTTGTCATATTTATAGTAACAAGTAAATAGTTACTGTTAAAGTATTTATTTTACCTACTGTATTTCATTACTAGGTTTTAAGTTTTGTTGTATTTCACATGCTTGGTAAAATAGTTACTGTTAAAGTATTTATTTTACCTCCTGTATTTTTTATTTTATTTTGTTATTTTGTTATTTTTAAACATTTTTAATGTTTTTAGTGAAGTGCGTTTAGTGTCCATGTATTTGATTGCAAATGGTGGATAAATAGAGCTTATCGTATCTGCCATAGGCACAATATTTTTCATCAAAACATTTGTAAGGAGCAGTCTGAGTTTCACTTGCCTATAACTGTAAGAAAATTTAAACTAGGAATAAACCAATATTAAGGAAGAGACAATGTAGTAATAACAATCAATTAATTTAAATGATTAATAGTTGCCAACGCACATCTGAATATTTTATACTTCCATTGTTATCCCCTCAAGGACGATTACATCAATACATAAATACTGCTACCCTTTGTCCGAACGCAGCAAAATATAAATTAAATAAGTGCTACATTTTTATTATGGATCTTTCAGTACAGTTTCCAAGGAGTATTAACTAGCATAACTGAGTACATTAAGACATATTCAACAGTATTAGCCAGCGTAACTGAGTACATTAATTCATATTCAACAAAAAGTATTAGACCTGTATAACCCATCAGATCCAGATACATTTATAATGCTTTTATCCCTGAAAAACCAGTTCAATACATCTCATACAGTGATAGCTTAATGTGACATATCACATCAAGGCACTATTATCCCCAGACACACGAAACCTGTCTCCAATCAAGAAATTCAAGACAGATTGTGGTCGAACAGGTAATTATATTTTGAATAGCATAGCTCTATATGACAGATACATCACAAAACATTGGGAATAGTAAAGTCCTGTACGATAGTTTACTTAAAACATTAAAATAGCATAGCACTCTATGACAGACTACATCACAAAACATTGGACATAGTACTAGACCTGTAAGAAACATCATAAAACATTGGACATATTACTAGCCCTGTAAGAAACATCACAAAACATTGGACATAGTACTAGCCCTGTAAGAAACATCACAAAACATTGGACATAGTACTAGCCCTGTAAGACAGATACATCACAAAACATTGGACATAGTACTAGCCCTGTGTGACAAACATTACAAACATTGGACATAGTACTAGCCCTGTGTGACAGAAACATTACAAACATTGGACATAGTACTAGCCCTATAAGACAGATACATCACAAAACATTGGACATAGTACTAGCTCTGTAAGACAGATACATCACAAAACATTGGACATAGTACTAGCCCTGTGTGACAGAAACATTACAAACATTGGACATAGTACTAGCCCTATAAGACAGATACATCACAAAACATTGGACATAGTACTAGCTCTGTAAGACAGATACATCACAAAACATTGGACATAGTACTAGCCCTGTGTGACAAACATTACAAACATTGGACATAGTACTAGCCCTGTGTGACAGAAACATTACAAACATTGGACATAGTACTAGCCCTATAAGACAGATACATCACAAAACATTGGACATAGTACTAGCCCTGTAAGACAGATACATCACAAAACATTGGACATAGTACTAGCCCTATAAGACAGATACATCACAAAACATTGGACATAGTACTAGCCCTGTAAGACAGATACATCACAAAACATTGGACATAGTACTAGCCCTGTGTGACAGAAACATTACAAACATTGGACATAGTACTAGCCCTGTGTGACAGAAATATTACAAAACGTTGGAAATATTACAAGCCCTATACGATAGTTTACCTAAAACATTGGAAATAGTATTACCCCTGTTGTTAGATTACATAATAAAAACCATGGAAAAGTATTAATCTTGTATGATCATCATCATCTCATCATCTGTCCCCTGACCTAGTGTGGTCGTTCGGTCGTTGAACGGTTGACCAGCTCCCTCCACTTGTTTCGGTCATGTGCCAAACTCTGTGTCTCTGCAATGTTTTCCCCAGATCATTCTGTGATGTATTAGCCCACAATTATATCTGTCGGCCTCGTTTTCTTCCACCTACAACGCTACCCTGCAGGATTGTTGTGGAGAGGTTGTTGGCTCGAGTAGCATGGTCATACCATTTTCATCTTTCTTTTTTTTGACAGTGGTGAGGAGGTCTTCATATTCGCTAGCTTCACGTCTGATGGTATTACGCACAACTTCGTTTGTGATGTGATCTTTGTAAGAGATGCCGAGGATAGTTCTGTAGTATCTCATTTAAGTGCTTGTATTCTGCGTCAGGGTCCTTGCTTCACGTGCACACAAAAAATGATTGAGAGTGATAACGTGTTCAGAAACCTTATTTTTGTTTTTAGACAGATATTTTTGTTTTTAGACAGATATTTTTGTTTTTAGACAGATATTTTTGCTTTTAGACAGATATTTTTGTCTCTCCGAATTGGTTTTAGCTTTGACATAGCCGTCATTGTCTGAACTGTTCTAGACAAGACTTCTATTTTTGATCTCTTGATACTGATGACAGAGCCTAGATACTTGAACTGGCTCACTGTTTCTAGTTCTTGTCCTCTGTCCTTGATTTGGTATGATAGATTAAAACAAAAAACATGGAAAATAGTAGTACCGTTGTATGATAGATTAAAATTTAAAAAAACAAACAAATATGGAAATATGTTTGGGCAGATTACATTAAAAAAAAACAGACGCATTGCTCTGCACAACAAATTACATCAGGACATTTAAAACTGATTAAAGTTAGAAAATAATTAATATCAGCAATGTATGACCAAACACACCAAAGAGCTATGTTGTACAGCGGTGGCCGTAACGCGCCATACTTACTGAGAGGGATTTCACAAGGCAGGCTCTAATTTGGCCGATTACCTTTATATTCAAGTCAAGGGGTGATATTTTTGTTTTCAGCGTATGCTACACTTGAGAACGTGCACTCCTGTTTTAAGTACTTTTCAATAGCGTGTGCTACACATGAAAACGTGCATTCCTGTTTTATGTACTTTTCAATAGCGTGTGCTACACATGAAAACGTGCATTCCTGTTTTATGTACTTTTCAATAGCGTGATGTTCATGGGCAAGAAGTAAACAAGTGTCCGTGCTGAACAGCACGTTCTAGCATATTCTTTA